>JAVIAB010000139.1:104665864-104923364 GCA_032433765.1 Megaustenia siamemsis | reverse complement strand
GCTAATCATAGCCCATATGTAAGAATCTCTGTCTCTAGCCAGAACTCCCACAGGACGTTACATTCACCACACTCCGTCGGAAAGAATCTATTCAGTTATTTGCGGGACATCATCATTGCACTCCGAATATCTCCACAAGTGCTCAGTTCCCCTCTTCAGCAAGTCCAGCAGTGTCCAAGAACTGACGACGTCAGTTCTGTGCTGGTTGATAAGTCTTCTTATACGCCCACTAATGAGGTGACCAGACGTCCAGATTTTTCCGGGAAAGTCCCGAATTTTTACTGTTTTTTCAACTTTGTCCCGGATTTGTTACTGTCCCAAATTTGTCCCGATTTTAGTACATTTTTTTAGCTTTTTTCCAGAATTTGTTAAAATACATTAGGGACACAAACGTTGACCAATTTTGCCAATATGGAAAACGTCTCTACGACTTAAATATGTACATTATTCCGTTGTTTGTGTAGTTAATGTTTAAAAAATTGAACTCGTTGAACTAGCTGTTTATTTGGCGAAACAGTAACAGTAAATTCCGTTCCAAGTTTTAAATCTTATATATTGAAACTGAAACTCAACGATTAGCATCTTTGCGGCCACGACATATCATATTCTTGTATATTCATTGTGTTACTTTTGTTTACCGACGAACTAATTCTTTTTATTGTGTTGTTTAGTAATAGAGGTTAGTGCATTCATTAGATTTTATTTACATTATGCTATTATTCAGTTACATCTTCTCAATATTCCTGTATGGTGCAGAAACATGGACATTAGACAAGAAAATAGAACAGAAAATTTAAGACTCTGAAATGTGGATTTATAGAAGAATAGGTAGAATTGGATGGAAAGAAAAGATAACAAACGATGAAGTTTTAAAACAACTAAAAATGAAAAGAGAAACTATTAAACACAATCAGAACAAGACAAATGCAACTTTTGGGGCATGTTAAAAGATACAACAGTCTACTAAAAGTAATAATGGAAAGGAAAATACAAGGTAAAAGGGGTAAAGGCGGACCAAGACTAACATGGACGAGTAACATCAAAAGATGGACAAGTCAGCCTCTGAAAATCTGCACCATCAAAGCAAGATTTAATCATGGCGCTCCATGCTAGCCAACCTTCGATGCGGAGACGGCACCTAATGATAATAATGATTATTCAGTTACTTGGCATTTAAGAACTTATGCTATGCATAAGGTATAGTCATAGAAAATTATTATTTAAACGATAGTTAGTTATAATTGTTGCAACAAATGATATCAAAACGTAAATGCAGTTTCACTCAAGATTTACAAAAGGAATACCCTGTTATAAAAAAAAAGTCTACATCAGACTTCACTGTAATATGTGCCTCTGGGTTTTCGATTAACCAAAGTGGGCGTGGTGATATTAAGAGTCACATAAATAGTGAGAAACATAAGAGAGCCGTCGCTATAGCTGCATCAAGCTCGTCGTTAACATTTTTCGAACTGAACATATTGGTAACAAAGAAAGACAATTAGCTGCTACAGAAGGTGTATTTGCCTATCATACAGTGATACACAATCATACATTTAGATCTATGGACTGCACATCAAAATTACTTCAGGTTACAGTGCAGAACCAAAATTTGTTTGTGCACATAGGAACACAGAAACCATTATTCGAAATGTGTTCACACCCCATGTTCAAAACGAGTTGAGATGTGACCTAGAAAACTCAACATTTATTTCCATACTGACAGATGCCTCCAACCACAAGGAAAAATCTTGTTTGATAGAAACCTAGATCACAATAAGGGGCTGAAAGTTAAAATATTAGAATTGAAGTTATTGCCAGGAGAAACATCTGATATTGTTAGTAGATTTATTAATGGCTGTCTAACGGGAAAAAAAGGTTTAGAAAGGAAGGTAGTTGCATTATGTGCAGACAACACAAATTCTAACTTTAGGAGCGCTGAAAGGAAATGAAAGAACAATGTTTTCATAAAACTGAAATAAAACCTTGGACATGGTTTGATAGGTGTTGGTTGTGCATGCCATATTTTCCACAACAGTATTCGAGCAGCTGCAGATGTATTACCTATTGATGTTGAGATGATTATTGCTAAACTTTATCTGCACTTCAAATCATACACAGTTAGAGTTGAAAGTCTCAAGGAGTTTT
Organism: Megaustenia siamemsis; assembly: GCA_032433765.1. Lineage (NCBI taxonomy): Eukaryota > Metazoa > Mollusca > Gastropoda > Stylommatophora > Ariophantidae > Megaustenia > Megaustenia siamemsis. Next base: position 104,921,219 of record JAVIAB010000139.1, on the reverse strand, counting down.
GTCAGTTTGTCGACACAGACTTCCAGATGATGTTAGGTTATGCACAGACTAGGTGGCTTGCACTGCTGCCTGCTGTTGAAAGGGTTCTTCTCATATCTTTAAAATCCTATTTTCAATCTCAAGACAGATGCCCAGTCTTTATACAGAAATTCTTTGAAAACACCCTATCTGAAGCATGGCTTATTTTTGTTCACAGTCAGGCATCCTCTTTCCACGAAGCAGTGCAGAAAGTAGAGGGACAAGTGGTCACTGTTTTTGAGGTAATTGACAACATCAATGGGTGAGAACTATCCAAACTGGAAGATGGTTTCTTGTCATCAAGGGTTAAGCTAATTCTTGACAAGCTGGAAATGGAAGGAATTCCACAGGACGATGTGAACAAGTTTAAAGCCAGTGTTTCTTCATTCTACGAAACAGCTTTAAGTTATTTTGAAGAAATGGTCTGCAAATAATGTTCAAAACCTTGAGACCTAAAGCTGGGTAATTTTGAACAGAACACCAACTCGGGAGGATATTCAGAAATCTTCATCATTAGTGAGTCAAACATTACCTTGAGGCCTACAGCTGGGTAATGTTGAACAGAACACCAACTTGGGAGGATATTCAGAAATCTTCATCATTAGTGAGTCAAACATTACCTTCAGTCGACTTTCCAGAAAATGAAATGTATGACGAATATGCTGACATGAAGCAGTTTGTTACTTCTCAGAAAATTCATGAGTAAAGTATTAATAAAACATTACCAGGGCAGCGTTGGATTGAAATGGCTTCCCACTTCAAAAACAGGCATGTGCCAATTTCACATATTCTGAAGCTGGCAGAGTTCTTTTTGTGTCTCATCATCATCATCATCATCGTGTGCCCTCTCCGCAACGAAGGTTGGCTACCATGGATCGCCATTCTACTCTGTTTCTTGCTTTGATGGTGCAGGCTGACATAGATTGACTTGTCCACCTTTTGATGTTACTCGTCCATGTTAGTCTTGGTCTGCCTCTGCCGCTTTTGCCTTGTATTTTTCCTTCCAATATTACTTTTATTAGGCTGTTGTGTCTTTTAACATGCCCCAAAAATTTAATTTGTCTTGTTTTAATTGTGTTCAGCAGTTCTCTTTTTATTTATAGTTGTTTTAAAACTTCATCGTTTGTTATCTTTTGTTTCCATCCAATTCTACCTATTCTTCTATAAATCCACATTTCAAAGGCTTCAATTTTCTGTTCTGTTTTCTGCTTTTTGTGTCTACCGGGAACAAAGGCTGCAGGCGGAAATATTATTTTCACTGATGAATAGCTTGTGGACAAACCATAAAACACATCTAAGTGTGGACAAACGATAAAACACATCTAAGTGTGGACAAACGATAAAACACATCTAAGTGTGGACACTTTAACGGCCATGTTGATCACCAAAGTGAATAATGAGCAAACATGTGTTGAATTTTTTAAGATGCTCCAAACAAAGAAAGATTTTTTTTTTAAATCCACTCATCAGAAAAGTACAGCAACTCCACCTTCCATTTAAGTGAATATCATTTATGTTTTTTTTAATCTCCTGATAACGCTTTGTAAGCCTATATTGTTAAGTGTTTTAATTAGTTTTACAATATATGTTTTATTCATGTGCAAAATACGAAAGAAATGTCATTTTATTGATATAAAATTTAAGTCAAAGTAATCCGTCCCGTATTAGGGTTTCAAAAATATGGTCACTTTACCATTAAGTTTCTCGTTCCTGGCTGTGCCCATCTACGTCCCATCTCTTTCATCCGAAGGTGTGATGTAGACTCATGGCTGTCGAAGTCCTGTGTCCTTCCCACATCTCGGAAGACATTGATGACGTTCGCCTGATCCATTGGTTGACTGCCTTCAACAATAGCGTAGCTAACCAACCTGTCCGCCCTTTCATTTCTCCGTACTTCCGCATGTCCTGGGACGTAGACTAAGGTGACCTTACGTATTTTTTTACTTCTGCAATAACTGTACCCATTGCATGCGTACAGATCCCGCCTCCACTTTTCTTATCATGCTCATCTGATCACTCAGTGTACAGGCGTGGGTGTAGTCTTGTGACACTAACCAGATGAATGCCCTGGTCACTGCCGTCACCTCATCGTCATGCTACTCGTGGTCAAACGTATGCACCACTGTCTTGGTGTCGTATTATACATCCGTCTGTATAGATGACTGCATCTCTCTCATCGGTGCTATCCCAGATGAGACCATTAACCTCCACATTGACCACAACTGAGTTCTGCTCCCTACATTTCCTGTTGAGTGTGACAATACACAAAAATGAGCCACTGAATGACGTAGGCACCGGTATCCACTCCTCCTCAACGTTGATATTGATAACCCCACAGACCTGTTTGATGACATCTTCTGCACGGCACACCCATGATTTGACTCTCTTTAGTCTGTCGCCATTCCCTGTGTTGAGCTCATGGTGCAATTGATGCTCTTTATCTGCACTTATCTTCAGGTATGCTCGTGCCCTCCAGATCTTGATTCTGTCATCTATGGTTGGAAAGTCCAGAAGATACCTCACTGCTGCACAGCGAGTGTCCATCGTACACTGCAAGATAAAGCGCACAGCTGCATTCTGTATTTTCTCCAGCCTGTCAATTTGTGTCGTACTTACAGTAAGAATTGCTGTTTTTATCACATAGTCAACGTGGTCCCTAAAACAGAGGCTGCGATCAAACTTAACTCCGGGGTACGTCATCAACCTGTCCCTGGTCACCTCATCAGCTCCCATTCGTACCATCGGTGTTTCCTTCCTGGTCACCTCATCAGCTCCCATTCGTATCATCGGTGTTTCCGTGCTATCGATGTGATTGTTAAGGAAGAACCATTCGACTGATACTGTATTAGGATTACACAATGCACCTGATACTCCACACAGGAATAGATGCAATCGAGTACATTTTGCAGTGTGTGAGGCGACCCCTCCCACCCAGCTGTTGGTTCCATGATTGTTATTGTGTACACGTTAACTATAAAACTGGTGTCAATGTTGAGCCTTGTGGCAGCCCTGGACAAAGTGATGTTAGCTCTCATGACCAACTTTTATACCTGAGTATCACCTTCCTTTGGAACAGTGCTGCGACAATACATCTGATGAGGAAGTGGTGTACAGCCAATTTGAGGAGTATGTGCATGAGGTATTCAAATGGTACTCTGTTGTATGCATCAGTTTGAGGAGTATGTGCGTGAGGTATTCAAATGGTACTCTGTTGTATGCATCAGTTTGAGGAGTATGTGCGTGAGGTATTCAAATGGTACTCTGTTGTATGCATCAGTTTGAGGAGCATGTGCGTGAGGTATTCAAATGGCACTCTGTTGTATGCATCAGTTTGAGGAGTATGTGCGTGAGGTATTCAAATGGCACTCTGTTGTATGCATCAGTTTGAGGAGCATGTGCGTGAGGTATTCAAATGGCACTCTGTTGTATGCATCAGTTTGAGGAGCATGTGCGTGAGGTATTCAAATGGCACTCTGTTGTATGCATCAGTTTGAGGAGCATGTGCGTGAGGTATTCAAATGGCACTCTGTTGTATGCATCCTCCAGATTGATAGCAGCAGCACATGTCTCCTTGTAAAAGTGGATTTGCACGTCAAAATAGGTAGAGACAGAATTAGTGTAGTAAGTGCGAAGAGAGAGAAAAGTGACGTAAAAATAGGATGACGAAGGTTGTTAGGGAAATTAGTGGTTATCGGTTGTTAGAGAGAGTCCGTTAGAAGTCAGTGAGATGTGGAGTTGGGCAGTTGAAGGGAGACGGTACTCAGGGATGCAGCCAAGAAGGATGCACAGAACCTGATAGTTTGATGACGTTTGATTGAAGTCCAACATGGAGGACTCTAAATGCCTCTGGTCCTGATAGTTTACCTAAGCAAACAGTACTGCCCAGCACTTGCCTTCACTGCTGGGATGATTTAACAGTGTCTCAACGACATCTTAACCATAGCAGTTGACAAGGAGTGCCCTCCGCCGTAATGCAAGTCTGATCAGTGTAGGCCTGTGTGGCCTGGTCTTGAGTTCGGAGCATCTTCCACAAACCTCTCTTCGTGGCGTGCGCAAGGGACTTTGGTTGGGTAGACATCTTTAAAAAGAACAGTGTGTGAACATGGACAAATTAGGGGATTTTTCAGAAGCAGATTTTTATATGTAGAACCATTTTAGTTGTTATTTAATTATTGAACTTTGTTGAACTTTGCTATGTTGGCTGTTGTATGTGGCAGGGTTGGCTGTTGTATGTGGCCGGGTTTGCGGCAGGGACAGTTCCAAGACTCAGTTTATTCAGTTGAATTGATCACGTTAGTGAGACCTGTTTTAGAAATCAACTTATGTTGGTTGAAATGTTATTAATTGATTGACAGTTTCTTCATTGAATTTATAAATGATTGTTCATCGGGAATCATCGGGAAGCGTTATTGAGATTTAAAAAAAGACACTGCAGCAGCACATGTCTCCTCTCGTCTGTGGAAGCCTTCGAAGACGTCATAGGCGAGTCATGAACCATGTCTCTTTGGTATATCTATAACCTTCGAGCGAGGAAGGAAATGCCTGTATCTGTTCAAGGTGACAAGTGAATACACATGCAATTATTTTCTCCAGGAGCTTACTCACAATGTTCTGTATCGTGATGATTCTGTAGGCACTGACCTGAGAGTGATTCTTGTTTGGCAGGGTCCCCTGTTCGAGTGGCCATTCTTGTTGCCCTTCCATCATTCAAGCACATTAAATCGACCGACACCAGTGCGTTCTCTAGGTTTTCTCCCTGCTTGTTGGTTATGACGTTACCCTACTATTTGCCTATATTATTAAAGTCTCCGCAGAAAATGACCTTCTCCTCATTGAACGCGAAGAGATTCTGCCACCGTTGTGTGTTCACCTTCCCATTACAGACATACACATTAACAATCACGGATGAACTGGGGTCTGCACCCTAACCGCATGTACCTGCAATTCTGCATTGTTCCACGCAGACATATCAGCCTCAGCTGCCACCATGTTGTTTCGCACAAGGATGGCCTGTCCAAGGTGTCAACTATTGTAGAAACAATGAAATCCAGGGGCACTAACCGTCCTATCACCAAGAAGTGTTTCTTGCAAAAAATCATTATATCGTCGCCGCACAGTAGCTTATCAAGAATGGGCCGTCGTTGATTAATTAAAGCACAGTTCAGTATGAAACTCGCACATATTTTAGGTCTAGTCTCTCGCACTTCTAACGTTTCTTACACATTCTAGCACGTTTGCCTTTTTTGTTTTTTTTTCTCCGCTGTTGTCGTTTAGGCCTGATCTGTTTCGTACATGTCATATTTGTCATCGCTGAACGTGGACAACCTTCCAAGGATGGTCTAGACTCACGTGCACTCACTCGGTCGCACAGTCCAGAACCCATTTCCACGTTAAAGACTGGCTAACCGCTGTCATGCCGCTCTTCAGCGCGTGGAAACACATAGAGTTTGGTATATTTCGCCAGAACAATCCTCATTCAGAATCACACAACATGAAAACTGTCAGCCAAACAGGCGGAAAGGGTACCGCCGTCATGTCATAATTCGTCAGAGAAATCTCACTTATAATGAACAGAGAAATCTCACTTATAATGAACAGAGAAATCTCACTTATAATGAACAGAGAAATCTCACTTATAATGAACAGAGAAATCTCACTTATAATGAACAGAGAAATCTCACTTATAATGAACAGAGAAATCTCACTTATAATGAACAGAGAAATCTCACTTATAATGAACAGAGAAATCTCACTTATAATGAACAGAGAAATCTCACTTATAGTGAACACAAAATGAAAAATACGATTCTTCGCCGAACCGGCAAATATAATACCGCTATCTTGTGAAACTCCGGTAGCGGAATCTTATGTCTCTAGCCAGATCTCTCACAGAACGTTACATTCACCACAGCCCGTCTGAAAGAATCTGTCTCTAGCCAGATCTCCCACAGAACGTTACATTCACCACAGCCCGTCTGAAAGAATCTCTGTCTCTAGCCAGATCTCCCACAGAACGTTACATTCACCACAGCCCGTCTGAAAGAATCTGTCTCTAGCCAGATCTCCCACAGAACGTTACATTCACCACAGCCCGTCTGAAAGAATCTCTGTCTCTAGCCAGATCTCCCACAGAACGTTACATTCACCACAGCCCACCTGAAAGAGAATCTGTCTCTAGCCAGATCTCCACAGAACGTTACATTCACCACAGCCCACCTGAAAGAATCTCTGTCTCTAGCCAGATCTCCCATAGAACGTTACATTCACCACAGCCCGTCTGAAAGAATCTGTCTCTAGCCAGATCTCCCACAGAACGTTACATTCACCACAGCCCGTCTGAAAGAATCTGTCTCTAGCCAGATCTCCCACAGAACGTTACATTCACCACAGCCCGTCTGAAAGAATCTCTGTCTCTAGCCAGATCTCCCACAGAACGTTACATTCACCACAGCCCGTCTGAAAGAATCTCTGTCTCTAGCCAGATCTCCCACAGAACGTTACATTCACCACAGCCCACCTGAAAGAATCTCTGTCTCTAGCCAGATCTCCCATAGAACGTTACATTCACCACAGCCCGTCTGAAAGAATCTGTCTCTAGCCAGATCTCCCACAGAACGTTACATTCACCACAGCCCGTCTGAAAGAATCTGTCTCTAGCCAGATCTCCCACAGAACGTTACATTCACCACAGCCCGTCTGAAAGAATCTGTCTCTAGCCAGATCTCCCACAGAACGTTACATTCACCACAGCCCGTCTAAAAGAATCTCTGTCTCTAGCCAGATCTCCCACAGAACGTTACATTCACCACAGCCCGTCTGAAAGAATCTCTGTCTCTAGCCAGATCTCCCACAGAACGTTACATTCACCACAGCCCACCTGAAAGAATCTCTGTCTCTAGCCAGATCTCCCATAGAACGTTACATTCACCACAGCCCGTCTGAAAGAATCTGTCTCTAGCCAGATCTCCCACAGAACGTTACATTCACCACAGCCCGTCTGAAAGAATCTGTCTCTAGCCAGATCTCCCACAGAACGTTACATTCACCACAGCCCGTCTGAAAGAATCTGTCTCTAGCCAGATCTCCCACAGAACGTTACATTCACCACAGCCCGTCTGAAAGAATCTCTGTCTCTAGCCAGATCTCCCATAGAACGTTACATTCACCACAGCCCACCTGAAAGAATCTCTGTCTCTAGCCAGATCTCCCACAGAACGTTACATTCACCACAGCCCGTCTGAAAGAATCTCTGTCTCTAGCCAGATCTCCCACAGAACGTTACATTCACCACAGCCCACCTGAAAGAATCTCTGTCTCTAGCCAGATCTCCCATAGAACGTTACATTCACCACAGCCCGTCTGAAAGAATCTGTCTCTAGCCAGATCTCCCACAGAACGTTACATTCACCACAGCCCGTCTGAAAGAATCTCTGTCTCTAGCCAGATCTCCCACAGAACGTTACATTCACCACAGCCCGTCTGAAAGAATCTGTCTCTAGCCAGATCTCCCACAGAACGTTACATTCACCACAGCCCGTCTGAAAGAATCTGTCTCTAGCCAGATCTCCCACAGAACGTTACATTCACCACAGCCCGTCTGAAAGAATCTCTGTCTCTAGCCAGATCTCCCACAGAACGTTACATTCACCACAGCCGTCTGAAAGAATCTCTGTCTCTAGCCAGATCTAGATCTGTCTCCTTGATGTCTTAAACCCGCCTCTTTTTGGTCTACCCTTTTCCCGTCTTCCTGGAACCATGCCTTCTATTATTGTTCTGTCCAGCCGCTGTGTCTTTTGAAGCGGCTATATTATTCTAATTTCCCCCGTAAGGTTTTATTCACAGGCCAGTTTCTTTTAAATGTTTAAATCTGTCAATATGTCTTCAGTTCTCTTTTGTTATGTCCAAAGAAGTTATCTGTAAGGATGTTTCTATAGAATTTGTTTTCGAAAGAACCCATTTTCTTCTTTGATGTTTGCTAGTTTGTCCACGATTCACATCCCAATGAGTTATTTGAAAGATATACGAGTGTAGTAGTTTTAATTGGTATTGTGCCGTATGTTCATCATGACATTTAATGTTTGTGTTGCTATTGCTAATCTTCTTTTGATCTTCTTCTAGCAATCTCCATCGTTAGTTACTACAGATCCCAGATATTCATAGTTTTTATTTTTCTATTTTTACAGTTTCAAGTTCTCCATTGTTGATAATGATTTTGGCTTTTTGTTTTGTCAGTGGACATGATCTAAGTTTTCTCTGTGTTTAGATAAATGTTTTGCTCTTCATTGTGTTTGTTTAACAGACTCGTTACTTCTAATATAACCCAGCATCAATGCAGCTGCAACTCTTTCCCATTTGTTTGGTAGGTGGACTGTGTCGTCAGCGTATCTCACATCATGTTACCATTTATTGTGAAATGGTCGCACTTCACCAACATGACATTTCTCATGATGTTCTCAACTTAGAGGATGGCCAGGCATCTAGAAGATGTATGCAGTTCTACGTTGCATTCCCTACAGTTCTCAAAAATGTTTCTCATGTTAAAGATGGGGTTCCTCAACTATGTTTGAGAGTTGCTTGACTGAACTAGGCGAACTTCCAGCTTGAACTTCAGTTCTATAACCTATTCATGATGATCCGCAGGAGTAATTTACTGGCATGGCATATTACAGCAATAGTTTGATAGTTGGTACATAACTTCAGATTTCCCTTCTTTAAAATGGCGATGTACGCCGATCTTGTCAAGGATTTTGTTCAGGCTGCATTCGTCCAGATCTTCACAAACAGAAAGATTGCAAGTATTTGGGAGAAATGCTCGAAATACCGGGAATACAGACAAGAACAAACAAACAATGAATGCATGTATTCGACGAAACTGCTCGAAATACCGGAAATACAAGCGAAAACAAATACGACAACTGTGCAGCAGCTCAAGAAATCTGATTAATAAAGAACATCAAAGGGGAACAACGTGCACCATGAAGACAAGAGACAGATGACGCTCCATGGTGGCCAACCAACGATGTTGAGACGGCACTCAATGAATGAATGACGCTCCATGGTGGCCAACCAACAACGTGGAGACGGTACTCAATGAATGAATGACGCTCCATGGTGACCAACCAACAACGTGGAGACGGTACTCAATCAATGAATGAATGACGCTCCATGGTAGTCAACCAACGATGTGGAGACGGCACTCAATGAATGAATGACGCTCCATGGTGGCCAACCAACAACGTGGAGATGGCACTCAATGAATGAATGACGCTCCATGGTGGCCAACCAACGATGTGGAGATGGCACTCAATGAATGAATGACACTCCATGGTGGCCAACCAACGATGTGGAGATGGCACTCAATGAATGAATGACGCTCCATGGTGGCCAACCAACGATGTGGAGATGGCACTCAATGAATGAATGACACTCCATGGTGGCCAACCAACGATGTGGAGATGGCACTCAATGAATGAATGACGCTCCATGGTAGCCAACCAACAATGTGGAGACGGCACTCAATGAATGAATGACGCTCCATGGTGGCCAACCAACAATGTGGAGACGGCACTCAATGAATGAATGACGCTCCATGGTGGCCAACCAACAATGTGGAGACGGCACTCAATGAATGAATGACGCTCCATGGTAGCCAACCAACAATGTGGAGACGGCACTCAATGAATGAATGACGCTCCATGGTGGCCAACCAACAATGTGGAGACGGCACTCAATGAATGAATGACGCTCCATGGTGGCCAACCAACGATGTGGAGATGACACTCAATGAATGAATGACGCTCCATGGTAGCCAACCAACGATGTGGAGATGGCACTCAATGAATGAATGACGCTCTATGGTGGCCAACCAACAACGTGGAGATGGCACTCAATGAATGAATGACGCTCCATGGTAGCCAACCAACAATGTGGAGATGGCACTCAATGAATGAATGACGCTCCATGGTGGCCAACCAACAACGTGGAGATGGCACTCAATGAATGAATGACGCTCCATGGTGGCCAACCAACGATGTGGAGATGGCACTCAATGAATGAATGACGCTCCATGGTGGCCAACCAACAACGTGGAGATGGCACTCAATGAATGAATGACGCTCCATGGTGGCCAACCAACAACGTGGAGAAGGCACTCAATGAATGAATGACGCTCCATGGTGGCCAACCAACAACGTGGAGAAGGCACTCAATGAATGAATGACGCTCCATGGTGGCCAACCAACAACGTGGAGAAGGCACTCAATGAATGAATGACGTTCCATGGTGGCCAACCAACAACGTGGAGAAGGCACTCAATGAATGAATGACGCTCCATGGTGGCCAACCAACAACGTGGAGAAGGCACTCAATGAATGAATGACGCTCCATGGTGGCCAACCAACAACGTGGAGATGACACTCAATGAATGAATGACGCTCCATGGTGGCCAACCAACAACGTGGAGAAGGCACTCAATGAATGAATGACGCTCCATGGTGGCCAACCAACAACGTGGAGAAGGCACTCAATGAATGAATGACGCTCCATGGTGGCCAACCAACAACGTGGAGAAGGCACTCAATGAATGAATGACGCTCCATGGTGGCCAACCAACAACGTGGAGAAGGCACTCAATGAATGAATGACGCTCCATGGTGGCGAACCAACAATGTGGAGATGGCACTCAATGAATGAATGACGCTCCATGGTAGCCAACCAACAATGTGGAGAAGGCACTCAATGAATGAATGACGCTCCATGGTGGCCAACCAACAACGTGGAGATGGCACTCAATGAATGAATGACGCTCCATGGTAGCCAACCAACGATGTGGAGAAGGCACTCAATGAATGAATGACGCTCCATGGTAGCCAACCAACGATGTGGAGAAGGCACTCAATGAATGAATGACGCTCCATGGTAGCCAACCAACGATGTGGAGAAGGCACTCAATGAATGAATGAGGCTCCATGGTAGCCAACCAACAATGTGGAGAAGGCACTCAATGAATGAATGACGCTCCATGGTAGCCAACCAACAATGTGGAGATGGCACTCAATGAATGAATGACGCTCCATGGTAGCCAACCAACGATGTGGAGAAGGCACTCAATGAATGAATGACGCTCCATGGTAGCCAACCAACAATGTGGAGATGGCACTCAATGAATGAATGACGCTCCATGGTAGCCAACCAACGATGTGGAGAAGGCACTCAATGAATGAATGACGCTCCATGGTAGCCAACCAACGATGTGGAGAAGGCACTCAATGAATGAATGACGCTCCATGGTGGCCAACCAACGATGTGGAGAAGGCACTCAATGAATGAATGACGCTCCATGGTGGCCAACCAACGATGTGGAGAAGGCACTCAATGAATGAATGACGCTCCATGGTGGCCAACCAACGATGTGGAGAAGGCACTCAATGAATGAATGAGGCTCCATGGTGGCCAACCAACGATGTGGAGAAGGCACTCAATATCCTTAAATTCAGGCAGCAAAAACAACATCAACCTATTCTCATTCCTTTAATGTGTAACAATCATCAAGTGACAATCAATATTAAACAAAACAGTAGGCTCAATGGAATCACATACATTTGATGTAAGTGTTATGAAAATGTACATCATATGTGTGTAGCATACAAACAGGTCAAATGTAATTTTTTATTATCTTCTCTTGATTATGATTTTGAAATATGTATGTAAAGAGTTACAAATTAATTAACATATAATTGCATAATATTTGCAGATGAAATTAGTAATGCCACATTCAAAACTAACTGATTAGGTAAGGAAGATTATGCATTCTTATAGTTAGTTTAGTGGAGGGATCATTCTCATTGCATCATGTCCATAAGTGTTTCAGTTCTCCTCCCCAGCATGTCCCTCGCTGTGTGTACAGACTGATGACTTCAGTTCTGTGTTTCCCCACTCACTTCTGGCATCTCCAGGTTTGACATGTGCATTCTGAACATGGTAAAAATATAACACAGAACACACTATTGCGCACACTGTACAACCAGTGATGGCCAAATGGCGGCCCGGGGGCCAGATTCGGCCAGCCAGTCTACATGTCTTGGTCCTTGAAGCGTCCACAGAAACTACTAAATTAAATATATACAACCAAAGTTCCAGTCAGTTAAACAAAACAATAATAGAAAGGTAATTTTGAAATAAATAATTAATTAACTTGATAAAAATAATAACATATTGCATTAAAATGCAAGCATTGTTTATATATTACTAAACCACATCATATAATTGTTGATGATACTCTCTCAATTTGTTAAGTTTGGCTCTCTGGTCCTGGCTATAATCTGACTCTCGGTTGCCCACCACTGCTGTAGAGGATTTCAGGCAATGGGTAACATCATGGAAGACTGCCTGGACACTGACAGCCAGATGAGGAGTAAAAGTAATGAGAACTGGTCTAGCAAAAGTAAGATAAATGGTTGATAAGGTCAAGTAAAAGTAAGAGAACTGGTTGATAAGATCAATTAAAAGTAAGAGAAATGGTTGAAAAGGTCGCGTAAAAGTAAGAGAAATGGTTGAAAAGGTCGAGTAAAAGTAAGATAACTGGTTGAAAAGGTCAAGTAAAAGTAAGATAACTAGTTCATACGGTCAAGTAAAAGTAAGAGAACTGGTTGATAAGATCAAGTAAAAGTAAGAGAACTGGTTGATAAGATCAAGTAAAAGTAAGAGAACTGGTTGATAAGATCAAGTAAAAGTAAGAGAACTGGTTGATAAGATCAAGTAAAAGTAAGAGAACTTGTTGATAAGGTCAAGTAAAAGTAAAAGAAGTGGTTGATAAGGTCAAGTAAAAGTAAGAGAACTGGTTGATAAGATCAAGTAAAAGTAAGAGAACTGGTTGATAAGGTCAAGTAAAAGTAAAAGAAGTGGTTGATAAGGTCAAGTAAAAGTAAGAGAACTGGTTGATAAGGTCTAGCAAAAGTTAAAGAAGTGGTTGATAAAGTAAAGTAAAAGTAAGAGAACTGGTTGATAAAGTAAAGTAAAAGTAAGATAACTGGTTCATAAGGTAAAGTAAAAGTAAGAGAACTGGTTGATAAGGTAAAGTAAAAGTAAGAGAACTGGTTGATAAAGTAAAGTAAAAGTAAGATAACTGGTTGATAAGGTAAAGTAAAAGTAAGAGAACTGGTTGATAAAGTAAAGTAAAAGTAAGATAACTGGTTGATAAGGTAAAGTAAAAGAACTGGTTGATAAAGTAAAGTAAAAGTAAGATAACTGGTTGATAAGGTAAAGTAAAAGTAAGAGAACTGGTTGATAAGGTAAAGTAAAAGTAAGAGAACTGGTTGATAAGGTCAAATAAGAGAACTGGTTGATAAAGTAAAGTAAAAGTAAGAGAACAGGTTGATAAGATCAAGTAAAAGTAAGAGAACTGGTTGATAAGGTCAAGTAAGAGAACTGGTTGATAAGGTAAAGTAAAAGTAAGAGAACTGGTTGATAAGGTCAAGTAATAGTAAGAGAACTGATTGATAATGTCAAGTAAGAGAACTGGTTGATAAAGTAAAGTAAAAGTAAGAGAACTGGTTGATAAGGTAAGAGTAAAAGTAAGAGAACTGGTTGATAAGATAAGAGTAAAAGTAAGAGAACTGGTTGATAAGATCAAGTAAAAGTAAGAGAACTGGTTGATAAGATCAAGTAAGAGAATTGGTTGATAAGATAAGAGTAAAAGTAAGAGAACTGGTTGATAAGATAAGAGTAAAAGTAAGAGAACTGGTTGATAAGATCAAGTAAAAGTAAGAGAACTGGTTGATAAGATCAAGTAAGAGAATTGGTTGATAAGATAAGAGTAAAAGTAAGAGAACTGGTTGATAAGATCAAGTAAAAGTAAGAGAACTGGTTGATAAGATCAAGTAAAAGTAAGAATCCTGGTTGATAAGATCAAGTAAAAGTAAAAGAGCTGTTTGATAAGGTAAAGTAAAAGTAAGAGAACTGGTTGATAAAGTAAAGTAAAATTAAGAGAACTGGTTGATAAGGTCAAGTAAGAGAACTGGTTGATGAGGTCAAGTAAAATAAAAAGAAGTGGTTGATAAGATCAAGTAAAAGTGAGAGAACTGGTTGATAAGGTCTAACAAAAGTAGAAGAAGTGGTTGATAAGATCAAGTAAAAGTAAGAGAACTGGTTGATAAGGTCTAGCAAAAGTAAATGAAGTGGTTGATAAGATCAAGTAAAAGTAAGAGAACTGGTTGATAAGGTCAAGTAAAAGTAAGAGAAGTGGTTGATAAGATCAAGTAAAAGTAAGAGAACTGGTTGATAAGGCCAAGTAAGAGAACTGGTTGATAAGGTCAAGTAAAAGTAAGAGAACTGGTAGATAAGGTCAAGTAAGAGAACTGGTTGATAAAGTACAGTAAAAGTAAGAGAGATCTGGTTGATAAGGTCTAGCAAAAGTAAGAGAACTGGTTGATAAGGTCAAGTAAAATTAAGAGAACTGGTTGATAAGGTCTAGCAAAAGTAAGAGAACTGGTTGATAAGGTCAAGTAAAAGTAAGAGAAGTGGTTGATAAGGTCAAGTAAAAGTAAGAGAACTGGTTGATAAAGTAAAGTAAAAGTAAGAGAACTGGTTGATAAAGTAAAGTAAAAGTAAGAGAACTGGTTGATAAAGTAAAGTAAAAGTAAGAGAACTGGTTGATAAGGTCAAGTAAGAGAACTGGTTGATAAGGTCAAGTAAGAGAACTGGTTGATAAGGTCAAGTAAGAGAACTGGTTGATAATGTCAAGTAAGAGAACTGGTTGATAAGGTAAAGTAAAAGAAAGAGAACTGGTTGATAAGGTCAAGTAAGAGAACTGGTTGATAAGGTCAAGTAAGAGAACTGGTTGATAAGGTCAAGTAAAAGTAAGAGAACTGGTTGATAAGGTAAAGTAAGAGAACTGGTTGATAAGGTAAAGTAAAAGTAAGAGAACTGGTTGATAAGGTCAAGTAAGAGAACTGGTTGATAAAGTAAAGTAAAAGTAAGATAACTGGTTGATAATGTCAAGTAAAAGTAAGAGAACTGGTTGATAAGGTAAAGTAAGAGAACTGGTTGATAAGGTAAAGTAAAAGTAAGAGAACTGGTTGATAAGGTCAAGTAAGAGAACTGGATGATAAGGTAAAGTAAAAGTAAGAGAACTGGTTGATAAGGTAAAGTAAGAGAACTGGTTGATAAGGTAAAGTAAAAGTAAGAGAACTGGTTGATAAGGTCAAGTAAGAGAACTGGTTGATAAGGTAAAGTAAAAGTAAGAGAACTGGTTGATAAGGTCAAGTAAGAGAACTGGTTGATAAGGTAAAGTAAAAGTAAGAGAACTGGTTGATAAGGTCAAGTAAGAGAACTGGTTGATAAGGTAAAGTAAAAGTAAGAGAACTGGTTGATAAGGTCAAGTAAGAGAACTGGTTGATAAAATAAAGTGTAAAAGTAAAATAACTGGTTGATAAGATCAAGTAAAAGTAAGAGAACTGGTTGATAAGATCAAGTAAAAGTAAGAGAACTGGTTGATAAGATCAAGTAAAAGTAAGAGAACTTGTTGATAAGGTCAAGTAAAAGTAAAATAAGTGGTTGATAAGGTCAAGTTCAAGTAAGAGAACTGGTTGACATAATTATTAACACAGTCTCTCACAACAGCTACATTTATTGATTCTATACAAATAAATTGGCAAGTTGCTTATATAAAGAAGGCACTGACTATAATATTCTGCTCAAAACTCAAGGTTCTTGTGTCAAGCTGCAAGCAACCAATGAACAACTACACAAACAAGTCAATAGAAAACAATCGTGAGCTGTTATCTCCAACTCACCACTGTAAAAGGATACCAAATGCAGCATTTATTAAATGGTCATGGTACCTGTACCAATATATGTACATACATTACACAAACATTGCAACATAATATGGAGGAGAGTTGTACTCAAAGTTAAAGTCTCATTCTACCAATAATTTCCATGAGATGAAAAAGAAAGTATGCCTGACGTGATAAACAAATGATTTCAGCTTCATGGCTAGGGGAAGACAATATCAAACACAACTAGCATTGTGAGTAAGGAGGAAGATGGAAGACAGTGACTATGTCAAAATATGTACAAACAAAAATATACGTGGTGTATACTCTAACTGGAAAGAGATAATTAATAATAATGAATATTATTATAGAGGGAAACTGCTGAGGTGTTAGATCAGCGAATCATTTCAGGGGAACAGGTATGTTCACAACACTCAGGGAAAAAAATTACAAATAATCAACAACAGAAAAAAAAAAATAAAAACAGTAGTTTCAAGTACCTGAGTACATCAATGATAATGGACCTTGATATGAAGAATACTTCAGTGAAGAACTGCAGTAAGAAAAAAGTCCACAAAATGAGTCCCAGTTTCAATGCTTGAAAGAAGATGCATTACTACTAGGTAGAAGTTTGGACAAAATGTCATGTTCACTTTCCAGTAATTGCTGACATTCAGATTGTCATTTTCCCAGCTCAAATTGGCATCTAAAACTCTCTTATCTACTACACATTATAATCATATCAATATTTCTATTATCAGAATATTCCTCACTGGCCAATGAAGAAATAACAGTAGAAGCAAAAAGAGTACTCTTTGTCCCAATGTTGTACTATGAAAGTCAAACATGGATTCTGGAACATCATCATCATCATCAAGTGCCTTCTCCACAACGAAGGTTGGCTACCATGGAGCGCCATTCTGCTCTGTCTCTTGCTTTGATTGTGCAGGTTGTCATAGGCTGATTTGTTCATCTTTTGATGTTACTTGTCCATGTTAGTCTTGGTCTGCCTCTGCCTCTTTTACCTTGTATTTTCCCCTCCAGGATTACTTTTAGTAGGCTATTGTGTCTTTTAACATGGCCCAAAAATTGCATTTGTCTTGTTTGAATTGTGCTTAGTAGTCCTCTTTTCATTTTTAGTTGTTTTAAGACTTCATCGTTTGTTTTCTTTTCCTTCCATCCAATTCTACCTATTCTTCTATATATCCACATTTCAAAGGCTTCAATTCTCTGTTCTGTTTTCTTGTCTAATGTCCATGTTTCTGCACCATATAGGAATGTTGAGAAGATGTAACATTTTGCTATTCTTAGTTTTAGCTCTGGTGTTATTTGTTTTGATGTTAGTATATTCTTCATGACATTAAAATTACTTTTTGCCATTCCTATTCTTTTGTTTATTTCAGTTGTACATTTTCCATCACTGGTTATAGTATGTCCAAGGTAGTTGTAGTTCTGAACTGTCCCCAGGTCTATTCCTTCTATTTTGATATCCACTTGTGGGTTTTGAGTATTTTCTTTGTTTATGATCATAGTTTTAGTCTTTTTGATATTCATATCTAGTCCATATTTTTTGCTTGTCATGTTTATTTCATTAAGTAATTGTAGATCTTTAGGATTTTCTGCTAGCAGTACAGTATCGTCAGCATATCTTACTTTCCATTAATTTGTGGGCCTGGCATCTCTATGATGTTTTTAAAAATTTGCTCAGTGTGATTCTGGAACAACCAGAAATAAAATTACAAATGAAATTAAATGTGTCTGACATGTGATGGGGACGCAGTTACAAGCAAAGAACTGAGAAGGCAGAAATCTCCCCACTGGACAATATACAAACAGACAACAAAGTACAGGGTTTTAACGTACGTTTCGATACACTGTTGGTCATGCCAATTTCAGTTGCATACAGTTAACCTAACAGTGCATGATTATCAATTTGATTTTCAAATTTTCAAAGAATATTGGCACTGAGAATTTCGTTTACTAAACAAAAATGGCATTCACATCTTCAGTTTAAATAAAATTTTGGCACGAAGATTGCTGATTTTAAATAAAATATTGATACTTGTGTTTTTTTTAACTAAAATAATCATGGCATTTAAATCGTTTATGGCTGTATTTTTTATGACTGAAAATTTCAAATGAATATTGACATTGTGATCTCAAAAGTATATAGACATAGGGATCTCTGTTTATCAAATGGTAATAAATGTATATCTTGATTTAATAAATGATAATGATATTGAGATGTCCATATTAGACTCAGGTCTACTAGTCTGTGAAGTGATTCAATGTCCATATTAGACTCAGGTCTACTAGTCTGTGAAGTGATTCAATGTCCATATTAGACTCAGGTCTACTAGTCTGTGAAGTGATTCAATGTCCATATTAGACTCAGGTCTACTAGTCTGTGAAGTGATTCAATGTCCATATTAGACTCAGGTCTACTAGTCTGTGAAGTGATTCAATGTCCATATTAGACTCAGGTCTACTAGTCTGTGAAGTGATTCAATGTCCATATTAGACTCAGGTCTACTAGTCTGTGAAGTGATTCAATGTCCATATTAGACTCAGGTCTACTAGTCTGTGAAGTGATTCAATGTCCATATTAGACTCAGGTCTACTAGTCTGTGAAGTGATTCAATGTCCATATTAGACTCAGGTCTACTAGTCTGTGAAGTGATTCAATGTCCATATTAGACTCAGGTCTACTAGTCTGTGAAGTGATTCAATGTCCATCCGTTGACTGTGTTCATTTCCCACTATCAATCTTCATTTGTGTTATCTAATTCAACTGTTGTGTTAGTGACCATCATAACATATAGAGCAAGTCATGTCTTTGCTTCCATTAACATTTAGTATTTGTTAGTAGAACTGAATCAGCCACTTGTTGATGCACAGCTTTGGATGAAGGTGATGTTCATGACTCTTGCTCACAGCCTTGTTTTTATAAATCTGTAACTAACAAGTACCAAACTTGAAATATCTGGGAACAACATTCTCTGAAGATGGTAACATAAATAAGGAAATAGACATCTGATGCAACAAGGCAAACCAAATATTGAGAAAGCTATCCCCTATATTTCAACACAAAGTTATACCTATTACCACCAAGAAACATCTTATACAGAGTATATTCATTCCCACATTGTGCTGCCAGTGCCAAACATGGTCACCTACGATTATGTCTAAGCATTAAAAAATTACTTGTCACCACAGAGATGAGATGTCTGAGCGCCGGTGTAACAAGAAAAGACAGAATCAGAAAGGATATTATAAGAGAAAGAGTAGGTGTTGAGCCAATCCTAAGCTACATACAGAAACAACAAATAAACTGGTTTGCCCATCTAGAAAGAATGTCACGTGATTCCTTACAATACAAGGTGTATATTAAAAGAAGAGAAGAGAGAAGAACAAGAGGTAGATCAGGGTAGAAGGACAGCCAACTTCAAAAATGTTTACATCAACTGACAATGAGTAAAATCACCAAAAGGGAGAGAACCATAATTTTGTATCTCTCTCGACACCCGAATGGGCACAAGAGAAAGGGAAGAAAGTGAGAAAGAAAAGAACTATGACCTTTCTTCTTCAAACTCTCTAATTGTTTTCCATTTTACTTATCTTTTTTGATCTTCTGAACGAGCTAGGCAAGTAAGCGGCTGACAGATGACCTCATTTCACCAGCTACTGGGCTTCCTGGTAATAGTCTGTCATTGAGTTATTTATCATCATTGTACTCTGAACATATCCATAGGTGCTCAGATCCCTTCCTCAGCATGTCTCACAGCACCAGGGACTAACGACTCCACTTCTGTGTTGGCTGAACCCAAGTCCTCATATCTGTCTTCTTTCTGACTGTACCCATCTTTACTGCCATTACTTCATCCAAAGTTAGTGACATGGACTCAAGGCTGTGGAAGTGCACACATCTTGAAGGGCATTAATGATGTCCACCTAATCCATTGATTGACCACCTTCAACGACAGCACAGCTAGCCAGCCTGTCAGCTCTTTCATTTCCCTGCATATCCTGGGACATAGAGAAAGGTGACTGTGTGTATTGTTGTCTTCTGTAAGGACTAATAGTCTGTGTCAAGATACAATGGCTAACAAGGTGAGAAACCCCATTATGGTGGGCTGCTGATATAGAAGACCTAGTATTGCAGCACTTCTAGGATGGACAACCTCCAGGTTCTTCACCAGAATTCAGGAATGCCATTTCAAACCATCTTTTTCAGATTAATAATTTGATAAACAATGACAATTCTCAAACATTCACATTATACATGTTTTAAAATATGGTGGCATTCAGATCAATAAATGTTTTAAAATGATGGCTTTCAGATCTATAAATATTGATGGCATTTAGATCTATAAATGTTTTAAAATAATGTCATTTGGATCTATAAATGTTTAAAAAAAATGATGGCATTCAGATCTATAAATGTTTTAAAATAATGGCATTCAGATCTATAAATGTTTTTAAAAACTGATGGCATACACTTTTCATATTCTTCAAATATTTAAAAAAAAACTCACTACATTATAACAAATGTATAAAAGCACCATTCAAATAAATAGCATTATTGAAGTAGACACACAGAGAACAATATTAAAGCAAGCAATACTGTAAGGAAATATGATTTCTATCAAATTAATTTGAGTAAAACTCTGTCCCAATAACACCAGTAGAAAATATAGTTTGATTAACTGTCAGCAGATTATGACAGAATACTGAAGTAATTCTGATACAAACAGTAATTAAAACATATCAATGTCAGTAAAGATACTCCATCTCATCAAATACTTTCTGTTGGTGAATATCATGTA
This sequence comes from Megaustenia siamemsis, assembly GCA_032433765.1. Taxonomy (NCBI): domain Eukaryota; kingdom Metazoa; phylum Mollusca; class Gastropoda; order Stylommatophora; family Ariophantidae; genus Megaustenia; species Megaustenia siamemsis. Next base: position 104,900,602 of record JAVIAB010000139.1, on the reverse strand, counting down.
GCAGTGGAAGTCATCTTGAAACAGTTCAGTACACAACTTGTCTGGATGTCAATGACAAATACGCTGATGGTCATCTCAAACAATGTTACTTGACCACCTGAACACCGCCTAACTCACAAACTTGATCTTTCACAAACACAGATTGGATCTTTCTGTTGGCACAGATTTTCTGGTTGAAATTAATGTGCTCCAAACTGGGCCGCAAATAAATGAATGTTATAGGTTTCACAGAATTTCTGTCTGTTAAAGAAGCACAAACAGGAGAACCTAAAACAAACTGGGTTAATGCACAAGAACATGAATTAAATCAATGTTACACACAAGTCAAAATACCAGACCAAAAAATGTTTAGTACTCATGGCAAGCATCAAATTCAACAAATGCTGTCTTCAACCATGAAGTTTTGTGCCATGATCTGACACTCAGCTGATTCATGGGTAAATAGCTAAACTGAACATCATAAGTTTCATTTATGAATGAATGTTATAGGTTTTGTGACACTTAAAAGGTTTCATTTATGAATGAATGTTATAGGTTTTGTGACACTTAAAAGGTTTCATTTATGAATGAATGTTATAGGTTTTGTGACACTTAAAAGGTTTCGTTTATGAATGAATGTTATAGGTTTTGTAACACTTAAATGGTTTCGTTTATGAATGTTATAGGTTTTGTGACACTTAAAAGGTCTCATTTATGAATGTTATAGGTTTTGTGACACTTAAACGGTTTCATTTATGAATGTTATAGGTTTTGTGACACTTAAACGGTTTCATTTATGAATGAATGTTATAGGTTTTGTGACACTTAAACAGTTTCATTTATGAATGTTATAGGTTTTGTGACACTTAAACGGTTTCATTTATGAATGTTATAGGTTTTGTGACACTTAAAAGTTTCATTTATGAATGTTATAGGTTTTGTGACACTTAAACGGGTTTCATTTATGAATGAATGTTATAGGTTTTGTGACACTTAAACGGTTTCATTTATGAATGGTATAGGTTTTGTGACACTCAAACAGTTTCATTTATGAATATTATAGGTTTTGTGACACTTAAAAGGTTTCATCTATGAATGTTATAGGTTTTGTGACACTTAAACGGTTTCATTTATGAATGAATGTTATAGGTTTTGTGACACTTAAAAGTTTCATTTATGAATGAATGTTATAGGTTTTGTGACACTTAAAAGGTTTCATTTATGAATGAATGTTATAGGTTTTGTGACACTTAAAAGGTTTCGTTTATGAATGAATGTTATAGGTTTTGTAACACTTAAATGGTTTCGTTTATGAATGTTATAGGTTTTGTGACACTTAAAAGGTCTCATTTATGAATGTTATAGGTTTTGTGACACTTAAACGGTTTCATTTATGAATGTTATAGGTTTTGTGACACTTAAACGGTTTCATTTATGAATGAATGTTATAGGTTTTGTGACACTTAAACAGTTTCATTTATGAATGTTATAGGTTTTGTGACACTTAAACAGTTTCATTTATGAATGTTATAGGTTTTGTGACACTTAAACGGGTTTCATTTATGAATGAATGTTATAGGTCTTGTGACACTTAAACGGTTTCATTTATGAATGGTATAGGTTTTGTGACACTTAAACAGTTTCATTTATGAATATTATAGGTTTTGTGACACTTAAAAGGTTTCATTTATGAATGTTATTGGTTTTGTGACACTTAAACGGTTTTCATTTATGAATGAATGTTATAGGTTTTGTGACACTTAAATGGTTCCATTTATGAATGTTATAAAGTTTTGTGACACTTAAACGGTTTTATTTATGAATGAATGTTATAGGTTTTGTGACACTAAAAGGTTTCATTTATGAATGTTTCAGGTTTTGTGACACTTTGAAAGTGCCAATGTTTAAATATGAAGTGATTTAGTCCTAACGCTATCACCTGACACTGATAGAAAAGCAACTTTGCAGCACCAACTATAAACAAAGTCTTTGATTATTATCAGCATGAATAGTTTTTTTTTTTAACTGGCTGGAACTTTGGCTTTATTTATGGGCATTTAATATAGTAGTTGATATGGACAGGGCCCCCAAAAATAGACTTACTGGCTGGACCTGGCCACCCCTGGTTTAGTTAATAGATCATCTTCATTATAAATTGAGCAACTCAATAATGTTGACATGCCCCTCCCTAGCACCTTCAGCTACAGCCACATGCTAACAAAAGCACTGAAGATGGTTTCAGCTCAAATGCGTGAAATCTGTAGGACTGGCAATGACCTTGAAATTGATCTTTTGATGGGGGAGGGGGTTATTGGGTAGAATATTGGTGAACAATTATTGTCCAGGCAGTGGCCATATTTGGCCTACTCTTTTAGACTTTTATCTGTCAAGGGTTAATGTGTGCACATTGTACATGGCACCTAATGTTTTTGCCATTATTCATGAGGGTTAGACATCAGATCTCACTACCAGAACCTTGAGAGAGGACAAAGTACTGAAGAAACCTACAATTCTAGGAGAGAACAAAATCTCCCATCAAATGTGATGGGATTTAACCAAGGACTTGTTCACAGACTGATTAGTTTCTCTGTAGTAGGAAACTTCATTTGGTAAAAAGTAATTAGTTTCTCTGTAGTAGGATACTTCATTTGGTAAAAAGTAATTAGTTTCTCTGTAGTAGGATACTTCATTGGACAAAAAGTAATTAGTTTCTCTGTAGTAGGATACTTCATTGGACAAAAAGTAATTAGTTTCTCTGTAGTAGGATACTTCATTTGGTAAAAAGTAATTAGTTTCTCTGTAGTAGGAAACTTCATTTGGTAAAAAGTGATTAGTTTCTCTGTAGTAGGAAACTTCATTTGGTAAAAAGTAATTAGTTTGTAGTAGGATACTTCATTTGGTAAAAAGTAATTAGTTTCTCTGTAGTAGGATACTTCATTGGACAAAAAGTAATTAGTTTCTCTGTAGTAGGATACTTCATTTGGTAAAAAGTGATAAGTTTCTCTGTAGTAGGATACTTCATTTGGTAAAAAGTGATTAGTTTATCTGTAGTAGGATACTTCATTTGGTAAAAAGTAATTAGTTTCTCTGTAGTAGGATACTTCATTTGGTAAAAAGTAATTAGTTTCTCTGTAGTAGGATACTTCATTTGGTAAAAAGTGATAAGTTTCTCTGTAGTAGGATACTTCATTTGGTAAAAAGTGATAAGTTTCTCTGTAGTAGGATACTTCATTTGGTAAAAAGTGATTAGTTTCTCTGTAGTAGGATACTTCATTTGGTAAAAAGTAATTAGTTTCTCTGTAGTAGGATACTTCATTGGACAAAAAGTAATTAGTTTCTCTGTAGTAGGATACTTCATTGGACAAAAAGTAATTAGTTTCTCTGTAGTAGGATACTTCATTGGACAAAAAGTGATAAGTTTCTCTGTAGTAGGACACTTCATTGGACAAAAAGTGATTAGTTTCTCTGTAGTAGGACACTTCATTGGACAAAAAGTGATTAGTTTCTCTGTAGTAGGATACTTCATTGGACAAAAAGTAATTAGTTTCTCTGTAGTAGGATACTTCATTGGACAAAAAGTAATTAGTTTCTCTGTAGTAGGATACTTCATTGGACAAAAAGTGATTAGTTTCTCTGTAGTAGGACACTTCATTGGACAAAAAGTAATTAGTTTCTCTGTAGTAGGACACTTCATTGGACAAAAAGTAATTAGTTTCTCTGTAGTAGGATACTTCATTGGACAAAAAGTAATTAGTTTCTCTGTAGTAGGATACTTCATTGGACAAAAAGTGATTAGTTTCTCTGTAGTAGGACACTTCATTGGACAAAAAGTGATTAGTTTCTCTGTAGTAGGATACTTCATTGGACAAAAAGTGATTAGTTTCTCTGTAGTAGGATACTTCATTGGACAAAAAGTAATTAGTTTCTCTGTAGTAGGATACTTCATTGGACAAAAAGTGATAAGTTTCTCTGTAGTAGGACACTTCATTGGACAAAAAGTGATAAGTTTCTCTGTAGTAGGATACTTCATTGGACAAAAAGTGATTAGTTTCTCTGTAGTAGGACACTTCATTGGACAAAAAGTGATAAGTTTCTCTGTAGTAGGACACTTCATTGGACAAAAAGTGATAAGTTTCTCTGTAGTAGGATACTTCATTTGGTAAAAAGTAATTAGTTTCTCTGTAGTAGGATACTTCATTTGGTAAAAAGTAATTAGTTTCTCTGTAGTAGGATACTTCATTGGACAAAAAGTAATTAGTTTCTCTGTAGTAGGATACTTCATTGGACAAAAAGTAATTAGTTTCTCTGTAGTAGGACACTTCATTGGACAAAAAGTGATAAGTTTCTCTGTAGTAGGATACTTCATTTGGTAAAAAGTAATTAGTTTCTCTGTAGTAGGACACTTCATTGGATAAAAAGTGATAAGTTTCTCTGTAGTAGGACACTTCATTGGACAAAAAGTGATAAGTTTCTCTGTAGTAGGATACTTCATTGGACAAAAAGTAATTAGTTTCTCTGTAGTAGGATACTTCATTGGACAAAAAGTGATAAGTTTCTCTGTAGTAGGATACTTCATTGGACAAAAAGTGATTAGTTTCTCTGTAGTAGGATACTTCATTGGACAAAAAGTGATATGTTTCTCTGTAGTAGGATACTTCATTTGGTAAAAAGTAATTAGTTTCTCTGTAGTAGGATACTTCATTGGACAAAAAGTGATAAGTTTCTCTGTAGTAGGATACTTCATTGGACAAAAAGTGATACGTTTCTCTGTAGTAGGACACTTCATTGGACAAAAAGTAATTAGTTTCTCTGTAGTAGGACACTTCATTGGACAAAAAGTGATAAGTTTCTCTGTAGTAGGAAACTTCATTTGGTAAAAGTGATTAGTTTCTCTGTAGTAGGACACTTCATTGGACAAAAAGTAATTAGTTTCTCTGTAGTAGGACACTTCATTGGACAAAAAGTGATAAGTTTCTCTGTAGTAGGACACTTCATTGGACAAAAAGTGATAAGTTTCTCTGTAGTAGGACACTTCATTGGACAAAAAGTGATAAGTTTCTCTGTAGCAGGAAACTTCATTTGGTAAAAAGTGATTAGTTTCTCTGTAGTAGGACACTTCATTGGACAAAAAGTAATTAGTTTCTCTGTAGTAGGATAATTCATTGGACAAAAAGTGATAAGTTTCTCTGTAGTAGGATACTTCATTGGACAAAAAGTGATAAGTTTCTCTGTAGTAGGATACTTCATTGGACAAAAAGTGATAAGTTTCTCTGTAGTAGGACACTTCATTGGACAAAAAGTAATTAGTTTCTCTGTAGTAGGATACTTCATTGGACAAAAAGTGATAAGTTTCTCTGTAGTAGGATACTTCATTGGACAAAAAGTGATAAGTTTCTCTGTAGTAGGATACTTCATTGGACAAAAAGTGATAAGTTTCTCTGTAGTAGGATACTTCATTGGACAAAAAGTGATAAGTTTCTCTGTAGTAGGATACTTCATTTGGTAAAAAGTAATTAGTTTCTCTGTAGTAGGATACTTCATTGGACAAAAAGTGATAAGTTTCTCTGTAGTAGGATACTTCATTGGACAAAAAGTGATAAGTTTCTCTGTAGTAGGATACTTCATTTGGTAAAAAGTAATTAGTTTCTCTGTAGTAGGACACTTCATTGGACAAAAAGTGATAAGTTTCTCTGTAGTAGGATACTTCATTGGACAAAAAGTAATTAGTTTCTCTGTAGTAGGATACTTCATTGGACAAAAAGTGATCAGTTTCTCTGTAGTAGGATACTTCTTTGGACAAAAAGTGATAAGTTTCTCTGTAGTAGGATACTTCATTGGACAAAAAGTGATAAGTTTCTCTGTAGTAGGATACTTCATTGGACAAAAAGTGATACGTTTCTCTGTAGTAGGATACTTCATTGGACAAAAAGTAATTAGTTTCTCTGTAGTAGGATACTTCATTGGACAAAAAGTGATCAGTTTCTCTGTGGTAGGATACTTCATTGGACAAAAAGTGATAAGTTTCTCTGTAGTAGGATACTTCATTGGACAAAAAGTGATAAGTTTCTCTGTAGTAGGATACTTCATTTGGTAAAAAGTAATTAGTTTCTCTGTAGTAGGATACTTCATTGGACAAAAAGTGATAAGTTTCTCTGTAGTAGGATACTTCATTGGACAAAAAGTGATAAGTTTCTCTGTAGTAGGATACTTCATTGGACAAAAAGTGATAAGTTTCTCTGTAGTAGGATACTTCATTTGGTAAAAAGTAATTAGTTTCTCTGTAGTAGGATACTTCATTTGGTAAAAAGTAATTAGTTTCTCTGTAGTAGGACACTTCATTGGACAAAAAGTAATTAGTTTCTCTGTAGTAGGACACTTCATTGGACAAAAAGTGATAAGTTTCTCTGTAGTAGGATACTTCATTTGGTAAAAAGTAATTAGTTTCTCTGTAGTAGGATACTTCATTGGACAAAAAGTGATAAGTTTCTCTGTAGTAGGATACTTCATTGGACAAAAAGTGATAAGTTTCTCTGTAGTAGGACACTTCATTTAGTGGTGAAGGTGCCATTGCTCTTTGTTTTTGCTATTAGTACCTTCCCCAACTCAATGAGTTAGGTACCTATTTTTTGTTTCCAGGTAGGACAATTGGACAGTGTCATTCACCTCACAAAGTGGGTGCACCAATCACTAGACAAATGATTCTCCAGCCATCAGTGTCATGAAGAAAACTGTTTGTGTTCCTTGTTCTGTAATATGTGATAAGTATCATTTTAAGTTACTAAATTACTGTTAAAAGATGTACATTTCATTATGGGAAATCTTTCTCTAGTAACATACAGTAATTAATGTGAAAATATTAGATGCCTCCAACAGTTAAATCATGTCAGGTTGCAATTACTTAACTGAGTATGTTTGTTAGGAGTTTAATACATTTGATACGTCAAACCTAGGCAAGGTAAACTACTTGGATCAGCAAACAAATGTTTGACGTAAAAACACATTTCAAATAAAAATGAGTATACAATAGGTTAAAAACCCACACACAAACCAAAGGTGTGATTGGAAGACATGTAAAAAGTACTAGTTGAAATTAATTGGTTGTAGCAGTAGTTTCAGATACGATATCATACATCATATCCTTGTGTCAGATCATGCTATGTAAACAAATGTCAGATCATGCTATGTAAACAAATGTCAGATCATGCTATGTAAACAAAGGTCAGATCATGCTATGTAAACAAATGCCAATCATGCTATGTAAACAAAGGTTTGGGCTCGAAAGGTCAATAGATAGATAGATAGTTTTTCTATGCTTTTCATTATAAACTTATATTGTGTGGCTTTATCACAGTCAATAATGCAATATTTTATGGGAAAACGTTGAGATTCATACAAAAAAAAGAGAACAAAATAATGAAATATCTGAGTCCTATTTGTTCACATCACAAAATATTACAAGTAAATTAAAACTTTAGTTATCACCACCACCTTCATGTACACATACTTCTTTCTGTACCCATTTATGGTTGCTGAAAGTTGTTACAATTTTTTTTTACTGTCGATGGAAATACTTGTTTCTATGTTGAACTCCAGTAGATTAAAATTGTAATGCTCAATGAGCTCCTGCTGCATGTACATGGAAGTGACAGCAATTTAATATATTTTTGTGACAAAGTTATCCAAACTCTTTGCCACAGGCCATAGTGCTATTGCAATAAACACAACACAGGCATCACAACATGCTAGAAATGTGGTACTAATGTTCATATCAAAGATTTTCATAGTGGATGACGAACAAGAAAGAGGAGAAAACTAATTATAACTAAATAACTTCTAGTGAGTCACACATAGATGAAAGAGGAGAAAACTAATTATAACTAAAAATAATAATAAAATATTTAAACTTGTTTATCTCTATCTGTTCATCACTAAAATAACGTCATATACAACAAAGTATTCAGGATTGAATGACAGACAGGGAAACTAACTATCAATATTTCTGAATGAAAAATGATGAGACTTCTTAGATCTTATTTTGCATTCATTCAACAATTACTCCTCTCCTTTGTCCACCAATAAAAGGATGTTAAGTGGTTGCAGAGGCGTTGTTTTATAGTTTACAACAAACAGCAACACCAACACCCTTTGGCCAAACAATTCAACTTGTTTAAAACAAACAGCAACATTGATGCCCTTCTGCCCAACACATTTAACTTGTTTAAAACAAGCAGCAACATTGATGTCCTTCAGCCCAACACATTCAACTTGTTTAAAACAAACAGCAACATTGATGCCCTTCTGCCCAACACATTCAACTTGTTTAAAACAAACAGCAACATTGATGCCCTTCAGCCCAACCCATTCAACTTGTTTAAAACAAGCAGCAACATTGATGCCCTTCAGCCCAACCCATTCAACTTGTTTAAAACAAACAGCAACATTGATGCCCTTCTGCCCAACACATTCAACTTGTTTAAAACAAGCAGCAACATTGATGTCCTTCTGCCCAACACATTCAACTTGTTTAAAACAAGCAGCAACATTGATGTCCTTCTGCCCAACACATTCAACTTGTTTAAAACAAGCAGCAACATTGATGCCCTTATGCCCAACACATTCAACTTGTTTAAAACAAGCAGCAACATTGATGTCCTTCTGCCCAACACATTCAACTTGTTTAAAACAAACAGCAACATTGATGTCCTTCTGCCCAACACATTCAACTTGTTTAAAACAAACAGCAACATTGATGCCCTTCTGCCCAACACATTCAACTTGTTTAAAACAAACAGCAACATTGATGCCCTTCTGCCCAACACATTCAACTTGTTTAAAACAAGCAGCAACATTGATGCCCTTCTGCCCAACACATTCAACTTGTTTAAAACAAGCAGCAACATTGATGCCCTTCTGCCCAACACATTCAACTTGTTTAAAACAAGCAGCAACATTGATGTCCTTCTGCCCAACACATTCAACTTGTTTAAAACAAGCAGCAACATTGATGTCCTTCTGCCTAACACATTCAACTTGTTTAAAACAAACAGCAACATTGATGTCCTTCTGCCCAACCCATTCAACTTGTTTAAAACAAGCAGCAACATTGATGTCCTTCTGCCCAACACATTCAACTTGTTTAAAACAAGCAGCAACATTGGTGCCCTTCAGCCCAACCCATTCAACTTGTTTAAAACAAGCAGCAACATTGATGTCCTTCTGCCCAACACATTCAACTTGTTTAAAACAAGCAGCAACATTGGTGTCCTTCTGCCCAACACATTCAACTTGTTTAAAACAAGCAGCACATTGATGTCCTTCTGCCCAACACATTCAACTTGTTTAAAACAAGCAGCAACATTGATGTCCTTCTGCCTAACACATTCAACTTGTTTAAAACAAGCAGCAACATTGATGCCCTACAGCCCAACACATTCAACTTCCGCATTTTGTGAGCACTCTTTCTGCTGAATGAAGAGAAACACATGCTGCAAGTGTTAGTTCACAAAGGTTCATCACTGTTTTAAATTATCAACATGAACAGTTTAGATTTTGGTAAAAATATAAATACATAAAAAATGGCAGAAAAATAATGATGGTGTATGTTGTTTGTGAACAAATGCTATTTAAATAGATCAGCAAATTATGTAGAGAAACATTAGAAAATGTATCTTTGAGGTAATAATTGTTTGTGTATTTTAATTCAGTATGAGATGAGTTTTGATTAATTACTGAGATGGTTGTAAAGGACAAGACCACTGACACCATAGCAAGCTCTGGGTTACAGTGAAGCATAAAGATGAGATTGGTTTCTATGTAGAAAGCTGTCAGCAGTAGAGAGGCATTGAGAAAAGCTACACAAATAAAGATAACACTTTTACAGTCAATAAAGTTCCTACATGCTAAACAGGAAAAATGCTATGTTTCTGGGGTTAACTGGTTAAACAAGTTACTACTTAGTCTTCATTCAAAAGACAAGTGAAACTGCCCACAGATAAGTCTACTAGTTCCGAGACATTATTTGAGATAGGAAAATTCCTTTCTGATCCAAAGGAGTCATTGTTGCTAGGCTGTAATACATTAAGAGCAACATAACCAGGACAGCTGCTTTGAGATTTACTATCATCAGATTTAGCCTCATCAGGATCAGAAATCTTCAAATCTATCTGGTTATCAGTATTGCCTGGGTACTCAGATTGTAGCTGGTTATCAGTATTGCCTGAGTACTCAGATTGTAGCTGGTTATCAGTAAGTGGGTATTTCGATTGTAGCTGGTTATCGTTATTGCCTGGGTACTTAGATTGTATCTGGTTATCATTATTGCCTGGGTACTCAGATTGTAGCTGGTTATCATTAATGCATGGGTACTCAGATTGTATCTGGTTATCATTATTGCCTGGGTACTCAGATTGTAGCTGGTTATCAGTATTGCCTGGGTACTCAGATTGTAGCTGGTTATCAGTAGTAAGTGGGTACTTAGATTGTAGCTGGTTATCAGTAGTAAGTGGGTATTTAGATTGTAGCTGGTTATCAGTAGTAAGTGGGTACTTAGATTGTAGCTGGTTATCAGTAGTAAGTGGGTATTTAGATTGTAGCTGGTTATCAGTAGTAAGTGGGTACTTAGATTGTAGCAGGTTATTAGTAGTAAGTGGGTATTTAGATTGTAGCTGGTTATCAGAATCTTCAAAGACAGCTTGTAGTTGAGACTCATCACCTAAGCATGAAGCCTCAGTAGAACCATGAGACTCAAGTTCTCTTGGATGATGTAAACAACTACTTGCGATGCCTGTGAGAGGAGAACTAGAATCAAAGACTTGGTTACAGTGAGGTAACTGACTCAAACTCTGGGCGGTAGCATTCATACTTTGGCTGGACCTATTTGAGGGTATCAGAGCTTCTTGTGAGTCAGTGTTGGGGTTATCTATATCACTAGGATATCCACATCTAATGTAATCTGAAGAAAAGTGTTGGCTCCTTAAGTTTGAACTTGGGTTACTGTGTGAGGGCATCAGAGCTTCTTGTGAGTCAGTGTTGGGGCTATCTATATCACTAGGATATCCACATCTAATGTAATCTGAAAAGTGTTGGCTCCTTAAGTTTGAACTTGGGTTACTGTTTTCTCCTGTAGGTTGCTCAGTTGAACTTGGGTTACTGTGTGAGGGCATCAGAGCTTCTTGTGAGTCAGTGTTGGGGTTATCTATATCACTAGGATATCCACATCTAATGTAATCTGAAGAAAAGTGTTGGCTCCTTAAGTTTGAACTTGGGTTACTGTTTTCTCCTGTAGGCTGCTCAGTTGAACTTGGGTTACTGTTTTCTCCTGTAGGCTGCTCAGTTGAACTATTGTCTGCTTTCGGTTGTTGTTCTAAACATTCATGACTTTGGACTGATGTCTCCTCTGCCAGGACATGGTTAGTAAGTGGAAGTGAGGATTGCTGACTTGCTTGTCTATAAAAACTGGATACATCCATCGGTTTACTAGCACTTTCTGTGGTAGAATTTGGGGTGCTGTCAGTGTAAATTCCAGATTCATTGCTGTCTTGATGTGTACATGTCTCCTTTATAGGTTCCTGAAAATGTCATTGGAAACTAGATAAGTTCATACTGATAATCTGAAACAAAAATGTAATTTCTGCACATAAAATACAGTGACAGAATAAACTAGTTTTGTGGGGAAATTAACAGAGGTGGAGATATTAACTGAGAACAATGATTTGAAGCATTGTATAATTATTAACAAGAATATATTCATTAATAGAACAAGCACAACAATACTAGATAAAGCAATTTCCTCTGTACACACACACACACACACACACACATATAAGAGTAATTTAATAATTAAATTATCTAAATATACAACAATGAAGAAAGTATAAAGCATGAGCAACAAATGGCATAAACAAAAGCAATCTAAATGATCATAAAATACTTACATCTATAGTGAGCCACTCAAGAGGTTTTGAAAAATTGTCAAAATGTTTTTTAGTTTTATGGCACAATCTGTGAAGTAAAATGTAGAAAGGTCTGCTTTGTTACAACAAGCATCTATAACATTCAGATGCCAAACTTGTTTTATGTAGTTCTAGAAAGTTATCTACAAAATAGACATAATTGGTGTTTTTGTAAAAAAAGTAAAGTACCCCCCGTCACGCCAAGTGGCGTATAGGGAAATATGGTGTTAGTGACCCTATATTTTACAGACCTTCAGCACATGATTTTTGGGGTAATGTGGTCGGTATTACGCCCGTGCTGCTTTTACTTTCCCAGAAAAAATCCGGTACCCATTTAAGGCTGGGTGAACCCGGAGCTGTCGGTTGGGATCGAACCCTACCCCTTGTCCGTAGTAGTCCAGTTCACTAACCACTGAGCTATCGCGGCTCCTACTAATTTTTAGGGAATTAGTAAAACCCAGGTGTCCTCGCCAGGATTACGAACCCCGGCTGTTGCCGTGGTAAGCCAACCGCCTATCGATTGCGCTAACCGGACACCCATTGGTGTTTTTGTGTCTAAATCTATATTATGTCATCTGTCCACAAATAAACACTTCCGAGCTATTTATAAATCAACATACACCAATTATTCTTAATGATGTAAATTATGATACTGCTTACAAATTTAATTCCATATATATATTATATATATCACATAGAATCCCTTTGCCCAACATCACAGAATTATGTGGAAAATAAATGGATGGAAAAAAAGGAGAAAAAAAAAACCCAAATTTTAACACTAAAAATCAAAGAGAGAAGATTATATAATTAGTTTAAAAACTATAGACTACAATGTAGAGATATATATAATAGTATGTATTTTAGCTGACTAAATTTCTCATATTATCTATTCTTCTCCTTTGATATGTAGCACATCTCTCTTTTGTTTCATTATTTCATCTCTTATCCCTCTTTTTATTTCTTCTTGATTTGCCTGTCTCGCTCATCCTATATGTAGAAGAGTTTATCTTTATTTCGTTGTTCGTATTTTCTGAGGAAGGCCGCATGCAGGTCAAATGTCAGTATTTTGTTGTTCCTTTTTTGTCAAGCTGTCACCATACCTTGTAGGAGTGTACATTACACCCCACTACTTGCTCCTACAATAAAGAAAAGTAAAACTTTAATGATATTGCTCCATTTTAAAAGAATGTGCCAGGTACTAACTAATAATTATTTGTGATACTTGTTTTACAATTGTCTTTTATATTGATTCTGATTTTACCTGATTATTGTAGACAATGTAGCTTGAATGTTATTCTGGATGATTATTCAATACTCATTAATCTAATATAGTTTGCATGCTTTCACCTGTGTTACGGTGCTTATTTAAGATTGTTTTATAACACCATGACTGTTTTGAGTTATGCTTCTTCATTCCAAGTTTGAAAGAACTACAAGAACTTGAGAACAGAATGTGCGAAGCCAGAGATCTAGTGGAAAGGGAGCAAACCACTGAAGCAAACATTTCACTGAAAGCAACTGCTGCAAGATACAAACATACAATTAATCAGAACACAAGGGAATGCTGGAAGGAAAAGACAAGAAATCTAAATCTACATAGAGAGGGAAGAAAATTATGGAAGCTGGTCAGAGCTTTCAGTAATGAAGTTGACAGCAACAAACAAATCACAATAAAACAACAGAGCAACATACTTTCAGGTAAGAGAGGCGTAAATGTATTGTTAGATCACTTTGCCTGCTCAGGTCACAATGATATACCAGCAAATAGGGAAAATGTCATAAGTGACAAGCAGACAATCTATGACAACACTAACTCTGTAGCAGAGAAATACATGAAGACAAATTTAACCATGAAGAAAATGGATGAGCCAATGAGATCACTAAAGAAAAAAGAAATCATCAGAAAAAGATGCGTGGAGTTACAAATGAAATGCTAATAGGGAGGCAAAGGTGCCTCCCAGCAGCAGAGCTGGAAGTTGTCAGCGACCCCACAGCTGATGGCTTGTGCCAGGATTGATGAACCAGAACCATCCAGACCCTGCTCCACCTCTCCGTGGTGCCTCTAGTAACAGACTAACCAGTCTAGCCTGGCCAAGCGAGCAGGGATCAAAGAGGGAAGGGTAGTAAAAAATATTGTGTCGACATCGGATGTATTGGGCTGAAAGGCACAAATATCACAGTTGTACTGTGAACCACAACACAATGGAAACATGCCCACTCAACATCCTTTTAAGGGAGGATGACGAAGAGGTGCACTCCTTTAGTCATCGAGCGAACGCAAGCAAGCAGGAAACAAATGCTAAATAGGACTGGGCACAAAAGAGAAGCTACGGTCTGCCCTGAACTACAGCTGAAAAAGGACAATATTAATCTCAATACCAAAGAAGGGAAAGACCTATCGGACCCTGGTGCCTATAGAGCTGGCTGCTTAGCTGTGCAGGAAAACTGATGGAATGAACACCCAGACTGATGTGGTACATGGAAGAAAGACAACTCTTAATGCCACAGCAAGCTGGCTCTCCACAACATAGATCTACTGATGACCAGATTACCCACACAGTCCAAAAATATAGAAGGCGCTTTACAAGAGAACAAAACATACTCTAGCAGTCTAGGTAGACCTAGAAAAGGCATTTGATAAAGTTTGGAAAGAAGGACTGAATGTCACAATGTAGAAAAATAATATTTGTGGGAGAATGTAGAAATGGATTAGTCATTACCTTGAAAACAGACCAGCCAGAGTACAGGTATATGGGCAGACCAGCAGAAAATTTTTAGTTGGTAATTGAGCACATTTCGGACAAGCATGCTCTGGGAAGTCATTTATATTTTTCTCCTCTTAGATAGTCTAGCGTATTATCTGTATGTACTTATATTTGCTTGTTTATCTAGATATAATTTGTGTTGTGTTCACTGTTCCAGCTGAAGGCTTACTAGGCCTAATCGTCATTTTGATTTTCTCTTGTCCCTCACCTATGGTAAGCTGTAATCCTTTTTCTCCCTTTATTCATTGTAAATAGTTAACCGTGGTGCTTTAAAATGAGTGATCACAAAACCAGAGCCAAACATTACAAAATTGAATGCAATGTACTACATTAACCATTCTCACTAGAATTTTTTCATTCGTATTTTTTGTTAACTTTTAAATTATCTATCATTTTCTTCATTTTGTGTGTGTGTGTGTGTGTGTGTGTGCTATAAGAATGTTGCATCTATGGTAGATTTTAATAAATGATTTTATAATTTCAAGCTTCGAGTGTCTTTTTTAAAATCTTTATTTACAATGTTGTGTAGGGTGAGGTAAACATACAGACACATGATAGAACCACAAATTTGTCAGGACATTTTTCTGTTCAGGTTTATTTCTTGGCATGTGGTGAATGTTTTCCTCAAAATGACAGGCCAAAAACATTTTGGGAACCACTGGTTCAGGCCAATTTTTTCTAGTGAAATCCATACCTTGCTAAGATGAAGGTCAAGAGGCCCAGAAAAAAGACTGCGGTTACTGTTCCAAATGTAGCTCCTATAATAGTTTGTGTGTCCACATCATCTAAAACAAGGAAAATCTTCTCAAAACAAGGATTGATATTTGAACTCTGAATTATCAGTAACTAGGTGTGTCTATCACAGCACATGTTTGAATACATTTGTTTATTTGTCAAATGAGTCAAGATAAAATTCAATGCTGATGGCAGCCTGATAAAAGACAAATCTACTGGACCAAATAATATAATAGAAATACAGAAAGCATAAGAGAAAATTGGAATAGGCAAATCTATGTTAACAATGATTAAAAAAAAACACAACAGCCTTCAATGGAAAACCTGACTTTTTGTTTAAAGAGTATTCTTGATTCTTCCAGTGCCACTAGACATAGCATTTGGAGCCACCCATCTCTATTCATGGCTAGATGTTCCATCTTATCTAATGAGCCTATGCCTGCTAACTTTGCTTCTCTTATAAGTGTTCTTTTTTAGTGTTTTTAGTGTGTCTAGGTTTTCCTCTTTTTCTATATCCTGATGTTTCCAACAGAAGAGCCTGTTTTGGAATTCTCTTGTCTCTTCTCAACAATGTCTGACATATGTCCATCTTCTTTTCCTAATTGTAGCTGAGATTATGGGTTGCATGGCCATTTCTCTTATCTCTATATCAGTCTTGAACTCATTCCATTGTAGCTGAGATTATGGGTTGCATGGCCCTTTCTCTTATCTCTATATTAGTCTTGAACTCATTCCATTGTAACTGAGATTATGGGTTGCATGGCCATTTCTCTTATCTCTATATTAGTCTTGAACTCATTCCATTGTAGCTGAGATCATTGGTTGCATGGCCATTTCTCTTATCTCTATATTAGTCTTGAACTCATTCCATGGTGTACAGTATTCTTCATAGACATTTGTCTTCGCACGCATTTAGTTTTCTCTCAAACTCTCTTGTTGTTTTCCAGCATTAACATGCATAAGTAAGGGTTGATCAAATGTTTGAGTTGAATATTCTAAGTTTAGTTTTCTTTCATAGCATTTTTGATGTTCATATTTTGTCCAAGTTTTATCCATGTTGATTTCAAGTCCTATGCTTTCTATCATGGATAATAGGGCATCTGTGATATTTTACATCTTGTTGATATTGTCACTATGGAGCACTCTATATCATCTGCAAAATCTAGATCTTTAAGGCAATTCTTGTCGTACCATTTAATGCTATTATTTCCTCTGCAAAGTGTGGGTGCGTGGCAAAATCCACTGTTTCGCTGGCTGAAAAACGGGCGTACAGTGTTCAAAACCTGCGGTAGACAGAAAGGCTTTGTTCTGTTGGGGGTGAAATCAAAATCCTGAGTCTCACATGTTGTGGCAACTGCTTTGACTATGCGGTCTTTAACCTGTGGCCCTGTCAAGAGCCCCCCCCCCCCCCCCCGACATACACCAGCCATGGTAACAAGTGTCGTAAGATAGTTATTTTTTGTGTGCCTTTGCAACATTTATTCATTATGTAATCAATTGTTTTAAGGAACATTGCAAGCACTGAAATAATTATATTATCACTACTCAATATAGTCTCCTTTTTGTTCAATGCACTTACACCAGTGCTGGTCAAATATGTAGAAAGCCAGGAAAAATAATTATTTTGAACAGGTGTGCAGCCAGCCAGCCACCCATGTAATTAACATCATTGCTAATGACAATATTAAACAAATGGCCAGAGATGTGTGAAATCTTCAAAGAGAAGAAAAAGCTGGAATGGCATGCAGAGAATTATAGTGTTATTGTGAGATGTTTTGGATATCAACCTGCACATCTATATATCATCTATATCTAAAATTTCATAGGTGACATCTATTAAAGTGTATATATTGTGTTATTGTAATATTATGGAAAACAGATAGTGTACGTGTAAATGGATTTTAATAAAAAAAAAAGTTTAAGAGAAGAATGTAGTATCGTGTTGGTTTAAAGTTAAAACACATAAGGATGAGGTGTGTGTGGGCATAAGGATGAGGTGTGTGTGGGAAAAAATGTATTGTAATTGTAGAAATCATCTGCAAAATATATGTTTGTCTGTTGGCACAAATATATGTTTGTCTGTTGGCACAAATATATGTTTGTCTGTTGGCACAAATATATGTTTGTCTGTTGGCACAAATATATGTTTGTCTGTTGGCACAAATATATGTTTGTCTGTTGGCACAAATATATGTTTGTCTGTTGGCACAAATATATGCATCTCTGTTTGCACAAATATATGCATCTCTGTTTGCACAAATATATGCATCTCTGTTGGAACAAATATATGTTTGTCTGTTGGCACAAATATATGCATCTCTGTTTGCACAAATATATGCATCTCTGTTGGCACAAATATATGTTTGTCTGTTGGCACAAATATATGCTTGTCTGTTGGCACAAATATATGTTTGTCTGTTGGCACAAATATATGTTTGTCTGTTGGCACAAATATATGTTTGTCTGTTGGCACAAATATATGTTTGTCTGTTGGCACAAATATATGCATCTCTGTTTGCACAAATATGTGCATCTCTTTTGGCACAAATATATGTTTGTCTGTTGGCACAAATATATGCATCTCTGTTTGCACAAATATATGCATCTCTGTTGGCACAAATATATGTTTGTCTGTTGGCACAAATATATGTTTGTCTGTTGGCACAAATATATGTTTGTCTGTTGGCACAAATATATGCATCTCTGTTTGCACAAATATATGCATCTCTGTTGGCACAAATATATGTTTGTCTGTTGGCACAAATATATGCATCTCTGTTTGCACAAATATATGCATCTCTGTTGGCACAAATATGTGTTTGTCGTTGGCACAAATATATGCATCTCTGTTGGCACAAATATATGTTTGTCTGTTGGCACAAATTTATGCATCTCTGTTTGCACAAATATATGCATCTCTGTTTGCACAAATTTACAATCTCTCTCTCTCTCTCTATATATATATATATATATATATATATATATATAAGTTTTTTCTTTTGTAGAAGTGTCTATGCAATTTGCAATGATTTTTGGCTCCATAATATATATATATGAGAAGGAATTGAACAATCATCATCATCATGTGCTATACCGGTTGGCGTAGGCGATCATGTCCCTCCACAATCTTCTATCTACAGTGCATCGTATCAGTTCTGTTGTTGACTGTTTTCCATGACATGACACCAAGCTACCCAGTATTTTCTCTCTTTGTCGCCTGCGATCTCTCTTTCCTTTTATTTTGCCAGTTGTAACCAAGTATTCCATCTCTTCCTCTTCTCATGGTGTGCCCTAAAAATGTTGATTGTTTCTTTCTGATGTTTTTTAGGAGCTCCCTTTTTGTGTTGGCCTCTTTGAGAACTTCCTTATTGGTCTTTTTAGCTGTCCAGGGAACTTTCAACATTCTTCTGAGAATTCCCATCTCTGTGGCCTCTAATCGTCTTTTCATTTGTTTGTCTATTGTCCATGATTCGCTTCTATAGGTCAGAATTGGTTCTTGGAATTGAACAGTACAGAAGAGAAAATCCTGATGAAAAAGTAACAACCAAATGGCAATGCATAAAGAAAAGCATACAAGAAACCTGTGACACCTTACTCAAAAGAAAAAAGAACAAAAAACAAAAATGGATAACTAACACCATCTTAGAAAAAATGGAAGAAAGGAGACAAGCGAAGAACACTGCCCAATACAATAAAATAGATAATGAGATACGCAAAATGTGCAAAAAGGCAAAAATAGACTGGCTCAGCCAAAAATGCACAAAATAGAAACTATGGAAAGCAAACAAGACTTAAGATGAATGCACACGGAAATAAAGAGAATGACTAATAAAAATAAAAAAGCCACAGAAGGTGGATGCATTGCAGACAAAAAAAAGGAAAAATGCTAACAGACAATAAGGATATTATAGATATATGGCAGGAATATATAACAGAACTATTTCATGATCAAAGGGACAAGAAACCAGTTATAAAATGTACATCAGGCTATAAAATCTTAAAATCTGAGGTGGAAAAAGCTATAAAAACAATTAATAAGGGAAAAGCAGCAGGACCTGACAGCATACAGATAGAAATGATACAGGCACTAGAAGATTTTGGCATTGAAGTGATTACAGACATATGCAACGACATATACCACACAGGATACATACCAAATGAACTAAAAACATCAACTTTCATTGCATTGCCTAAAAAGAATGGTGCAGTTGAATGCAGTGACTTTAGAACAATAAGCCTAATGAGCCATGTTACAAAAATCTTGCTAAAAGTTAAACAAGGAAGGATTCAGAATAAAATCAATACTGAATTAGATGAGCAACAATTTGGATTTAGGAAAAATAGCGGGACAAAAGAAGCCATATTCTGCATGAGAACATTAATAGAAAAACACACAGAAGTAAATAAACCAATATATGCCTGCTTCATAGACTACACCAAAGCTTTTGACAGAGTACACCACAAACAACTTATAGAATGTCTAAAAGAGATACATCTAGATGACATGGACATACGACTAATATGTAATCTATACTGGCAGCAAACAGCAATAATAAAATATAACAAAGAGAACTCTACACCCATTGATATAAAAAGGAGTAAGACAGGGATGCATCCTATCACCAAGCTTGTTCAATCTATACACTGAGCAAAATTGTAAAAACATCATAGAGATGCCAGGCCTACAAATTAATGGAAAGATTATCAATAACCTAAGATATGCTGATGATACTGTACTACTAGCAGAAAATCCTAAAGATCTACAACAATTACTTAATGAAATAAACATGACAAGCAAAAAATATGGACTAGATATGAATATCAAAAGACTAAAACTATGATCATAAACAAAGAAGATACTCAAAACCCACAAGTGGATATCAAAATAGAAGGAATAGACCTGGAGACAGTTCAGAACTACAACTACCATGGACATACTATAACCAGTGATGGAAAATGTACAACTGAAATAAACAAAAGAATAGGAATGGCAAAAAGTAATTTTAATGTCATGAAGAACATACTAACATCAAAACAAATAACACCAGGGCTAAAACTAAGAATAGCAAAATGTTACATCTTCTCAATATTCCTATATGGTGCAGAAACATGGATATTAGACAAGAAAACAGAACAGAGAATTGAAGCCTTTGAAATGTGGATATATAGAAGAATAGGTAGAATTGGATGGAAGGAAAAGAAAGCAAACGATGAAGTCTTAAAACAACTAAAAATGAAAGAGAACTACTAAGCACAATTCAAACAAGACAAATGTGATTTTTGCACCATGTTAAAAGACACAACAGCCTACTAAAAGTAATCCTGGAGGGGAAAATACAAGGTAAAAGAGGCAGAGGCAGACCAAGACTAACATGGACGAGTAACATCAAAAGATGGACAAATCAGCCTATGACAACCTGCACCATCAAAGCAAGAGACAGAGAAGAATGGCGCTCCATGGTAGCCAACCTCCATTGCGGAGAACGCACTCGATGATGATGATGAAGAATAAATATATAAAACACAGAGACCTGTGGCAAGATACAATGTTTATCCTATGCAGGGTCTGACACATGTTGGTAAAGATGTGAGACTTCCAGTTTGAAGATGGTGAAATAGAGTTCTATCGACCACTGCTGGATTTGAATTCGGGGACTGATCAATTTCAGCTGTCCAGTGCAAATTTCTGCATTAAAATCAACCGGATGTTACTCTTTATGGATTTGTGCTGGTGCTAGTGAGTCATACACATGGCAGTGATCCTCTTTGACAAATCAAGCATTGTGAAAATGACCTTCTCCCATCTTGTTGATATGAGATTTATGTCATCACATTCAGCACTGTCCAATAACTCATTGGATTTGTTCGATGCCAATGACTTACAACTCCTTAATATGGACTACTGTGCCAAGTCAATTAAAGGTTTCACTTCGGAGACTTTGCACCATCACTACAACATTTAGTCCATTTTTAGATGCATTCTCTGGAAATTATCACCATTTTTGGGTGCATCCTTTTGTGTGGTCATCAGGATGGACAATTGTATATACTTAAAACAACCAAAGACTTGAAATGGAGGGTGAGATGATGTAGGTTCGTTTGTGACTTTTCTTTTGACTACTGGTTTTCCTGTTAGTCAGAAAAGTCAGAAAGATGTTGCCTAGATTCAGGAGAGCTACAATGAGATTGAGGATAGACTTGTGAACCAGTTTGTTGTTTCACACTACAGATCTGGCTAGAGCGGAGATGTGAGCAGATATGGGCTGTTATTTGATGAGAATAATCCGATGATTAACTAGTAAAGATTGATGGTGATGGAGAATCTAAAATTGCTGTCCTATGTGCTGTCTTTGACTCCAAAAGGACATTAGGTAGATTGATATGTGTGTATGTGCAGATAGAAGTAGTCATCATAAAGATAGGCTTTCTATCAATGTCATAGTAGGTCTCCGTGAAGAATGAACACAGTCTTTGTTATAGCTAAACAGTCCTATTCTAGAATGACAGTCTAGTCTTCAAGTAGGGTAAATGTAGTTGCAAGAAGAGATTCATGTTGGTGCTTTAGCTGTACTTACATTTTTTTTTTCTTTTGGTAACCAGTGAGAGCCATCAAGAGCAAGAAAAGAAAACCATGATCCTACTGAGCTCATATATGACAAAGACGGACAGCCAATATATGCAACAGAGATGGAAAGAATATTTTGAAGACCTGTTAAACATAACAACTACCAATAAGACAAGAAAAACCATGCCAGAACTCACAAATACTGAACCCAACATCATGAAAGAGGAAATCGAAGAAGTAATCAATTATGCACCAAGAAATAAAGCACAGGGGATAAGTAACTTACCAATAGAAATAATAGCAGCAGCAGGTGAAACAGGAGTGACATGGCTACACAGAATATTTAATGCAGCATGGCACCAACAACAAGCCCCAGAAGACTGGCAACAGGCAATCATCATACCAATATGGAAAAAGAAAGGTAGCAAAAGACACTGCAATCAATATAGAGGTATATCTCTTCTCAGCCGTGTAGGAAAGCTATATGCCAAAATCTTGGAAAAAAAGGCTGAGACCAATAATAGAACTACAGTTAAGCGATTCTCAAATGGGGTTCCGAAAAAAAAACAGAGGATGTACTGACGCACTATTCACATTAAAACAGCTTGCAGAAAAAAACGACAGAACACAATAAAAATGTATACATAGCTTTCATTGACCAGGAAAAAGCATTCGACAGAGTAAACAGAGAACAACTGTGGAAGATACTAACAACATACAGAGTAAGCCAACATCTAACCAACCTAATTAAAAGTCTCTACATCAACAGTAGCTGCAGGGTCAGAACAGCAGCAGGCTACACAGACCACTTCGAAGTTAGATCAGGTGTAAGACAGGGGTGCGTACTATCTCCCCTACTGTTTATTACATACATGGACTATATATGCAAGCTAGCCAACCCATCAGAGACAGAGGAGATCAACGAGCTTTTATTTGCAGACGATCAGGCACTAATACATGAAACAATAGAAGACCTACAAGAACACTTAAACAAACTCAACAGCTCAGGCACAAAAATACAACATGAAAATCAACATCAATAAAACAGAAGTCATGAATGTTGCCAAAAATAAACAGAACATCAACATAACTATAGAAGGCAGGCAACTAAAACAAGTAGAGGAATTCAAATACCTAGGAAGTCTAATGACAAACGATACTTCTCAAACAGCGGAGATAGAATCAAGATGCAACAAAGCTTGTCAAATCATTGGACAGTTATCACCATTATTGTCCAACAAGGAAATAACTCTGGAGGCAAAACGAGCACTATACAATACAATCTTCATCCCGATGTTGTGCTACCAATGCCAGACCTGGACCCTAGATGCAAGAACAATAAGAAAAATAACCTCTACTGAGATGAAATGTGTTAGACGAATGACAGGAAACAGTCTGAGAGATAAGATCAGAAATCAAGAACTGAGAAAAAAGCTAGGAATAGCCCCCACCATAAAATATATAAGGAAACAACAGATAAAATGGTTTGGCCACATGGCAAGGCAGAAAGATCAAAATACAACACAACGAGCCTTCAGCAAACGTTGTGAGAACACCAGTCCCAAGGGTCGACCACGAAAAAAAGATGGATCGATGGAATATTAGAAGCACTAGGAAACAAACAGCAGGAGAGGCGAACAGAAGAGCAAAAGACCGCAAATTATATCTCCCCTCAATGCTGAAAGGCAGATGAGGAAGGAAAGAAGAAGAAGAAAAAGAAGTGAGAGCCATTTCTGTCTATCTCTCTCTCTCTGTGTGTGCGTGTGTGTGTATGTGTGAGAGAGAGAGAGAGAGAGAAACACTGACACACACATGTACGGACTACTAACCAGAGGAGGAAGTAGGGTATCCAAGTACTGAGTTGGATAATTCCCCTTGTCCAGCCGGAGATTCTGCTTGCAAGTACACATAATAAGGTTGGCCTGCCTTGAGATCTTGAGCAAGGTAGCTGTTTATGCTCAAATCACTTATTGTGATATCTGTACACACACACAAAACAGTAAATGCTTGTAATGATTTATTAAAAAAAGACCAGTTTTGGCAAAGATAAGTTCAGATAAGTGTAATGCAACAATCACAAAGGAAAAATACACATAAACAAATATACAATAAACATTTCAAATAAAACAGCAGAACAATATTAAACTCAGTTGCCTATTGATTTACATGGACAAGTATGAACTGATGTGACCTTTGTTTACACATTCAGCTATTGATTTATAAACAAAGTTAATACTACAAATTTTCTATCGTGACACACACAAATGGCATATATAGGCCATAAAGCTCCTAGTGGCAATATACAGTTTCATGCTGTGGATTTAGTAAACATAAAAGTGTCAAAACTTGTAAGAAAGACAGAATAAAATTAATACACATAATTAATGTAAATATTTGCCATGGATCTGAAACAGTGAAAATAATGCTGTGACATTCAGGTCAAGGTGGAACTTGTCAGCTAGAGTGACAAGCTCAAATCTAAAAGTGAATGAATAAATAAAAACAAACTTTACCAGAATATTATTTAACAATTAGGAGGTTCCTTCTAATTTCTTTGTGTCTGTACATGAATTTTGTCTACAAGACTTTCATTATCAAATTGGATAGTTTTAATCTCGTCTGTGATGAGACAAGAGATCTCAGCACATTGCACCAAACTCTGTAACATCACATCCTAGAGTTTGTTTCACAAACAAGCCTATTATGATTTCAAAGACTACTGGAGTGTACCTTTTCAACAATTCTGTCCTGGAACCTGAATTATGTCTTCTCTATTTCATGTTAAACTCTCAAGACTTGTTGAACAAGCAACAGTGTAGAAACTAATTCACTCCACTGATACAGACAGCTGTAAGTGAGAGATGAGTGGAGTAGTTCCACATCAATGTGATCTTTCTATATTTAATTGCATGTGCATATTGATGACTTAGAGAGTAATGCCATCTATGAAAGCTGTGTCTAAAAGTTTAACAATATCCCAAATTATTTGTACGTTTTATAAACCTCCCTGTCTTTCATACAATCATTTGCTTCAATGTCTGTTGTATCACTATGATGTATTATACATTGCACAGTACTAAGCACATGAAGGTGACCTCTTGTTTTATTCTGAAACTCTACAGCCAAACCTCTAAATAGTGATGTCAGCTGAATCATTTCCAGCCACCAGTCAGTGAGTCTTTCTATCCATCATCCTTTCGAGCCAAAGATATGGCAGAAATGTTAGACTCATGTCCATTGATCTTTGTTATTAAGAGTTTGCCCTCGTATGTAACACTGGAAGCATCCTTGTTCTGGGCAAGCCTCTCAGCCCTGGAAAGGGAGCTGATACACACTGTTGTTGCCTCTTGTTAGTGTTTCTCAAGGACAGCCTAGTTTTCTTTACCCCCTGGTTCCCATTTGAGGACTTGTTTTGGAATTCTCTTGTCTCTTCTCATCACATGGCCAACATATCTCCACCTTCTTCTCTTAGATGCTATTTTTGGATGCCTTGTTCCACAAACCAATAAATCAATAATATTTTGTTTGTAAAAGCACTATGCTTCACCTACATTGTCAAACACTTCTACTTTGTGAGATCAGTTCAAAGTCTCCATCTCAAAAAATGATTTGGGATTTGATATACAATCCCATGATATCTTTCATATGTAATATAACCACACCAACAATCCCATGATATCTTTCATATGTAATATAACCACACCAAATGTAATAAGGACAAGACACAAGCAACCTACTTAAGCAGTGCATATTGATGAGCAACTGTGGGCAGATAAATATGTGGTAGCGGAGAATCAAAACTTTTGTTGACCTGCTGCACTGGGTGGAAGTCCAGGAAATGAGAAGGGAGTTTGCACTGCTCCCAGGAATGACCATAAGTCCTGTTGGGTGGGCTGGTTCTGGAGATGAGACAAATAACAATGACAACAGTTATACTACATAAGGCTTCCAAAAGTGACAGTCAGTGGTTAGTAGAAGAGACCACATAGCTGATGAGGCAGCAGGACACCACTCTTGCTGATGAGGAAAGTGACAGTCAGTGGTTTGTAGAACAGACCACACAGCTGATGAGGCAGGACACCGTTCTTGCTGATGAGGAAAGTGACAGTCAGTGGTTTGTAGAACAGACCACACAGCTGATGAGGCAGGGCACTGCTCTTGCTGGTGAGGAAAGTGACAGAGAACATTGGTCCCAGCAACTTGTTTATTATCTGCCCTTTCAAGATGCTCACCAGCAGTAGAGCAGCGGCTGAGGTCAAGTGATCAGGTTTGATGCCTGCATTGAGATAATACTGACCACACCACTATTTATAAATATGCCAACTGTAACCAACAATTATAGTCATTTACACCATGACACTAGAGAGACAAGAAAAGAGCACCGTAAGGCCACACGGTGTACAAGGAATATGGTGTTAGTGTCCATGATTTTTCTACACCTTCCACATATTATTTGTGAGGTAATATGGTCGGTGTTATATCTGCTTTTCTTTCCCAGAAAAAATCTGGCACCTATTTAAGCCAGGATGAACCTTGAAACTATCAATGTGAGGTATGACAGTGTTCATTTATATTTTCTCTATATGATTTATCTTGTGTGTGCTGTTTCAGTTCTAATTTCTGTAATCTCTAATTTTTCTAATTAGTGACTGAGTGAATTCTGTGTTTCACTTGTTCATGATTGATATCTGAACTACCGGTGAATTCAGAGTTTACCTGTAATCAGACCGCATGTTGCCTTAGACTTGTGTATGTTCAGGACAACATATCCAAAAAGTTGGTTGTCTCACTGTTCATCATTGTTCACTGTTGTCAGATTTGATGAAAAAGCACTCTAGACAAACCCATAGATATTCAGTTGTTGTCAATATATGAAAAGCTGTGTGTACACTGATGATTCCAGTAACCCGCTGGTTGAGCACACACAAAGCTTGTCCATGCAGGTTGTTGTTCTACTTCAAGGACATTGTATTCAAAGTGTTACTCTCAATACCACATCCTCACTGATAGCCATGTTGAATTGTAACAAACATTTGATGAAGGTCTTCAAGATGCCACCCTGTCATCCCTACCTCAGGCCAGCCTCTCAGCTGTTTCACTGCCATGAACCCCTGGCTGACCTGGACAGTTTATTGACACACAATTTTTTAGCTTTATATATATGCCACCCACTCATGCTGGACATAGTGGTTCTGCACCTTCCAAAGCACTGAGAGTCTGTTACAGTAACTAGCCCATTCAACTGCGTCATTAAAACCAACTTGAGGGCAGCAGTAGTTGCTCCAATTTCCATACTTATACTAGAAGCTGTTGGAGAGTCAGCCCCACTCTACCCTGCCATGATTCTGCCACTGAGTCTAGCCAAGAACTCCTACCAATTTCTTCCCATATAGCACACACCCATAGGTGTATATAACAGATTCTTCAGAATTGTCAGCTATTAACTATACAATTTTAAGTTTCTATCTGTCAACTCATATTGTCTCTTTGTCACCTGCTTGTCTTCTGTGCCATTCATGACATTCCACACTTGATTCTTATGTCTTTTACATCCGCAGTGTTTTTGTGCAGTCGATATCAGTGGTTATCAGTAATTCAGTGGTTATCAGTAATTCTCATAAAAGTTTGGCCCTGAGCAAATTAATGCCTCAATTTTATAGTCAGCAGACAAAGCATCAAGTTTATCTTCCTAAAGCTGATATCACCAGTACAGCCCAGCAATATTCACATTCCATTATCATCATTGTGCTCCAATTGTGCAGTTTGTGTTATGGAAAGTGTCATGATAGCCAGTCCATAATCTATGACTGACAACACCAACTCTGGTGTCTCATATATACATCATACATTTGGAACTTTTGGACTGAGAATCACACAGAGCTGTTTTTCAACTATGTGCCATTTATGGGAATAACTAATGCAATGACAACAATGTATCAACAAAACCAACACAATAAATGGTCAACCTCCAACATGACAAATGATCCTGCTCACAATTTGTTTAAATGTATCTCAATTTTTATACTTGTGAATTAAAATGAGCAACTTGTTGACAGAGAAACTAAGAAGCTAATCCTCATGGACAATTGAAATGATGTTAGACAAATGATTTCATTGCAACTTGTTGACAGAGAAACTAAGAAGCTAATCCTCATGGACAATTGAAATGATGTTAGACAAATGATTTCATTGCATTCCCTGTGCAGCAAGTTCTTGTCTAATAAAAACTTCTAGTAACTATTCACAAATGTTCTAAACCTCACAAGCTACAGTTGTTTATAGCTTGATTTGCATGAGAAGATTTAAGGATAGAGCTGCCTCCAGGAAGCTCACTGGCATCCAAAGTGGTCTCAAGATCAGCATGTGTGTGGTCCATAACATGAGGAGTGTGGACTTCCAGCCTCAGAGGTTGAGAAACAAACTGCCACGAAATGGTCCACAGTTGTGACAGTGACACACTGTCATTGATGAGTAAGAAGTTATTAGAACCTAGAATCAGTGGAAACAAGCAGAATGGAACAACCAAAAATATGGGTACAATCAAAGAGCTACAGAAAGTAAACATACAAATACCTTGCAACATTAGTTGGTAAAGACACTAGGAGGGACTTCTCTGAGATCACTTATTTTAATCACATCAAAAATAGTGTCAACAAGGTTTTAAATCTCACATACAATTAAACAAATTATTACATGGTAAAAGAAAAAGTAACTCACTGAGGTCTGCCCGATAAACACAGTTGGTCCACTTAATGCCTCGCTTCTGACCCTCCTTGTTTTTGAGAGAATAGCCAAACAGGTTTGTAGTTGAAGGAATATCATGTATTACCACATTTCTCTGTCCCAAATTTACCTCTATGGCTGTAAAATCATTCTGATCAAATAAATAGGATAAGAAAGTTTTACATTGCTAAAATAAAAACTGGTCTGTTTATTACAACAAGTGCTAATTATTATTAAACATAACACAGACAGAAAATGTTATAATGAGATTATTTAATTATTGTTCCAAACAAAGAATACAATCTTCCGATCATCAAGTGAAGGCAACTCATCTTGCTTTATAGAAAACCTGGTGTTGCTGCTGTTATCTCTCCTTAGCATAATTACATGCATGTACAATATTGTCATAATCACACCAGGCTGCTCTAGTTTCCCAGGCAGACATCTCTGGCATACATTTCCAAAGGCTGGGTGAGCCCCAGAAACCACTAGTCACAGTTAGGAACTGAACCCAGACCACCACCAACACATAAGTGTACTAATCATTTGGTTACCTTGGTTTCCATCCCCTATATATGGTTTTTGCTTTTGAATGTGCATATACTGTAAACAACTCACATAGATTGACTTCTATTTTCTCAAATGAGTACAAGTTACTGAATCCACTCATAATGAAACTAGTTATACTGAAAATCCTTATATAACAACACTTTAAAAAATACCTGAATTTGATCAAAATTGTTATCTTTGTCCTGTATTTACGATTTTCTTTTATGATGCTATTATCTATGTATCTGTTGACCTCTCGAGCCATAGCCAGCCCATAGGGTATAGACCCAGATACTCTTTCTGTTATCTACATTTTTACTCTAGCAGTTTTCAATCCTTGTAGAGATCTTTTATCAAATCTTGCCATTTGTCTCTGTTCTGTGCAAGCAGCTCTATCTCATTGAAGGAGCCGATTCCTGCTGCTCTTGCCTCTCTAATCAATATTTTTCTCAGTGTCTCTCTAGGTCGGCCTCTTTTTCTCTTACCTGTTGTTTCCCACATGAGGGCTTTCTTTGCTATTCGGTTATTATCTCTTCTCATCACATGTCCAACATATGACCATCGTCTTTTCTTTATTACTGAAGATATTAGTGGTTGATTGGCAATTTCTCTAATTTCCTCGTTTGTTTTGAATTCGTTCCATGCTATACCAAGTATTTTCCTTAGACATTTATTTTCAAATGCGTTCAACTTTGTTTCTATATCTACTTGTTGTTATCCAGCTCTCACATGCATACGTAAAGGGTTGATAGTACATTTGATTTTAATAGTCTTGAAAAGTTTTGTGTTTAATGATTGATTTTGAATTGATATTACCCAGTCTGACTGAAAATCAGTTATTAACTCATTTTGTAAAATTTGCCTAGCCCTAAATTAAAAAAACCCAAAAACTGTTAATAGTGTGTACTTTTCACAAGTCACTACATTTCTTATTGCAATGGCTTCCTGTACTGGCAAAAAAACACGGTTGCTTATAACTTGAAAAGGAAGTGTGTTAATAGAGAAAATGAACAAAAAGCTGAAGTCGAAAGCAGTAAATGCAGGGAACATGATATTCCCTCAAGCACTGACTACATATAGACCGAAGAACAGAAAGAATATTATGTTGGCGTTTACAAGAGGTGGCTTTGGGTAGAATAGAAAGAAAATTATGTTGGCATTTACAAGATGTGGCTTTGGGGAGAATAGAAAGAAAATTATGTTGGCGTTTACAAGATGTGGCTTTGGGTAGAATAGAAAGAAAATTATGTTGCTGCTTACAAGATGTGGCTTTGGGTAGAATAGAAAGAAAATTATGTTGGCGTTTACAAGATGTGACTTTGGGTAGAATAGAAAGAAAATTATGTTGCTGTTTACAAAAGGTGGCTTTGGGTAGAATAGAAAGAAAATTATGTTGCTGTTTACAAGAGGTGGCTTTGGGTAGAATAGAAAGAAAATTATGTTGAATACCCTGATTTCAAGGACGCATCCTCACTGAAAAGAGAAAGGGGCTGGCTGAGAGTCTAGGTCATACCAACTACAACCTAATTATGGGCTGCCTGAACAGATACAAAGCAAATTGAACTACAGGAAATTCTCATGCAATTTTAACCAAAGAATATCTACAACTCAGATGAGACAGGTCTCTTTTATAAGTTTGTCCCAAACTACAAAGGAGAAGCATGCAGCAGTTACAAGATTCCAAAAGTCACAATTCCCCTTCTTATGGATGCCCACATGAATGGTGACAAGCTGCCCCTGCTCGCAATAGGAAAATTTGAGAAGCCTCGTTGGTGTAACAATATATGAACACTGCTGACTGAGTAGAAAGTGAGGAAGAAAAGTTATGGATGCCAGAGTGAATATTTGAAGAAAGGCTGTGCTAGCTGGACAGGAAATTATTATTGTAGGCAAGAAGTATGACACTTATTATGGACAATTGCTCAACTTATTTACATGTAACATGCTTGACAGCTATTTCTTTGTTTACACAGTGCTTGTCCCTTTTATTAAACATTGATATAACAAGAGAGAATTATAACGACAGTATTTTGATGGTTATGAGGATCTCGTTATAACCAGATCCTAGTGCACAACCAAACTAAAATATTATTAGAGAATAAGAGTGTTCAATAGTCTGGAATGACAAGAAAATGTTGCACAAGACTGTATCACGCCTTACTCTAAAATCCAACAACATGTTTGCAACTTACCATACAGGTGTTGGGGTAAGTTTCCTGACACATGTACAGAATGAGTGAAGTATCCAGAGCAAGATTCTCCGTGACCCATGTAGCTGAGATGTTCAAGGTTGTTCTAGATGCTGATTCTTGACTGAAGTCTTCCACTCTAAACATCAAGTCATCTACCACTGTTAACTCTGCAGGGATCATGACAATGTATTAATGCATGTTGCTTTCACAATAAAACCTACCCTTCCAATGCTCAATGTTTCACTTTCTACATTAATCCAAAAGTAAATGCAACAAATACAATTATAAATATGACTAAAAATAAAATCCAAAAGTAAATGTAACAAATACAATTATAAATATGACTAAAAATAAAATCCAAAAGTAAATGTAACAAATACAGTTATAAATATGACTAAAAATAAAATCCAAAAGTAAATGTAACAAATACAATTATAAATATGACTAAAAATAAAATCCAAAAGTAAATGTAACAAATACAATTATAAATATGACTAAAAATAAAATCCAAAAGTAAATGTAACAAATACAATTATAAATATGACTAAAAATAAAATGCAAAAATAAATGCAACAAATACAGTTATAAATATGACTAAAAATAAAATCCAAAAGTAAATGCAACAAATACAATTATAAATATGACTAAAAATAAAATCCAAAAGTAAATGCAACAAATACAATTATAAATATGACTTAACCCCAGATTACGTCAACTATCACCAAATCATGTTCTTACGACACCTTTGTAAAATTTACGAACGTTAAATGTTACAATTGGAGTCTTAAAAACTGTATTTTCTGTCAACGTTTGCTACCCAGCTGTGTGTTTACACTAGGAGAGACATGGGGATCAGAGGCAGTCATCATTTCCTGGCTTATGTTTGATTTATGGCCTGAAATTCAAACCTCTGGCAACTGTGGCTACCAGAGGTGTTATGTTGTCTATTCACACATTGGCCATCATTTGAACTGTATGTTCAGCTTCCTCTTAGCATTGTTTGCTGCCTATCCTGGTGTTACAAAAGTTTGTTTGATGTCTCACCGACAGCTGAAGAAATTTCCCCCATCATGAGAAAATATAATAATAATAATAATAATAAAAGAATTTCTTGAAAATTGACAAAATTTATAAAAAACACAACTGTGTTTTTAAGACACCTTCGTAAATTTTACAAAGAGCATGTTGTGTTTAAAAAAAAAATTCAACATCAAAGGAAGCAAATCAAACACTTAGGATTCACCAGAAGCAATAATTAGGAAGGTGTGAGGAGAGAGGAAATGTTTGCCAGCAGCAATCTGTTACATTTCAAAAATGTGCATTTAGTGTTTGTAGATTTTACAATGGTGTAGTAATATAGGGTTAATTTGACAATTGTTTTCATCAAAACATACTCTCAACACTTTGATCATAATTGTCTGAAAGAGACGGGTGATCATTTTTAGATTAATTCTTCATTTTCAAGCTCATCAAAACGACAACTCCATGCTTAAATAAAACTTGACGAAAACTTAATAATTCTAGATTTAAACACAAAACAAATCATATGTAAACCTTGAAGAAATCTCTGCACCAACAACATGATTTTAAAATGTAAAATATGAAATAATCTGGAAAATCTAAAGTTAAAACTAAAAAAATGAAAGCAAAGAAAAACAAAAAGAAAGATAAAAAGTAGATGACACAGTGTCACTGGAAAAATAAAAAGCATTTGAGATTAAATAATTGCTAGAAAGAAACTATAATAAACAGAGAATGTCATATCACATTCCATTTAAAAGTAGGTGGAATTTTAACAAAGGAATATTAACTTTTCAATGGAATAAGATAGTTATACTTTTGTTATAGGATATAGCATAATTATTACATAAAATAAAGTTTCAATAAATGAAATATATTAACCATGAGAAAGCAATTACCTTCACTTTCCTTAGGTATGGTAATACTTGAAGGCGTTAATGACTTTCCAATTTTTGTGGCAGAATAGATAAGTATTTCATAGGAAGAATTGCAGTCCAGTTTAGCTGTGTAGTAGTTGCTACCAGCACGCAAAAGCAGAGTCTTGTTATCATTGATAATTTCATACATAGTTAACTGTCCCTGCAGTGATAACTTTGAGGGATCCTGTATGACACAGATGGAAAGAGCAAAATTATGTATCACAGAGTTGGCAAGACAAAATTATGTATCACAGAGTTGGCAAGACAAAATTATGTATCACAGAGTTGACAAGACAAAATTATGTATCACAGAGTTGACAAGACAAAATTATGTATCACAGAGTTGACAAGACAAAATTATGTATCACAGAGTTGACAAGACAAAATCACTCTCGTCCTCCCTTCCAAACATTCATTATTTTCTATGCTGACATCAATGAAAATGCCAACATTAATGTGGAAGATGCAAACCCTCAGACATAACTGTAACTAATCAAATTTCATAATTATCAAGGCAGACCAAGAAGTCCATGGCTCTGTAAAACAGTAGACAACTTCATGATGAGTACCACGCATGAGACGAATCAGACTGCACAGATCTAAACACTTCCCTCAAAGTTAAAAGATAAAAGAGACAGAAGAAAGTAAGTAAAGGCAGTAAAGTTGAGACTCACATTCCAGTAGAGGAAGAGCTCTCTCTCATTTCTCAGACAATTCCCAGTATAGTAGCTGGTATCATTTAATGGTGGTCCAGTCAGAGGTCCTGTAAGAGAATGGCAGCTATAAATATATACACAGCAAACAAAAATGTTGCCTACATATATAAACACACATATCTATAAACTGACATTTCACTTTCCATTTTCTCAATGCGGTGATTCCTCTCAAATGAAACAGGCCTTTATTGTGATGCTGATGGCAGTTGATAATGGCTGTCTAATCAAGTTAGTCCCATCTGCCAACCTCCCCAGTATTGTTGCTAACACCTTTAGGGTAGCAAGTTGAAGCATTATTTGATGCTCTGGAGATCAATCGGTGCAATCATAGGTTGGACATGAAGTGTGGAAGTCTAAACTGGCACTGAAAACATGTCAAGGTATCTCATAAACTGCTGTCTGTCTCTACTTCTCTTGGGCATACCATTTAAAGTGAGCACAACCCATTTAAAGGGTAAATATGACATGCAGAAAGAAGATGTTAACCATGCAGTGACAAATATTTTCAATACATTTATTCATGAATTAACCGTATTTAACAATATTTGAAATTGATAGTTTCATTTTGACATTTAACTTAAATTATCCTGCTGGTTTGGATGAGATTACCTGCCTTGGAATTGTGTGTGTGTGTGTGGGGAGGAGAGGGGTGGAGGGGAAGGGAGGGAGGGATGGATGGATAGTAGTTGAATATACCATCTAGGCTGTTGGACTCTTCCAGGACAGAAACTTATGACAAAAAAGTTTGTAATTGTGCAAGGAAAAAAATGTTTCTTTAATTATAAATGTAAAATTATCTATTAAAAATTAACATCAAATTACAGCCCAAAACTTTCCAATCATTATGGAAATGATTTGTTTTTATTTTTAAAGTAGAAAGCATGTACAAAATTGTTATCTGCAAAATGTAAAGAATTTTTACTTGAGTGAGGTGTTTAAAATGTATACCACTAGCCAAAAGAAAAGCCTCATGCAGGTGGTGTCAAGCTTGAACCGGAATGTTGGAAAAAGTTAATAGTGGAACTTATGCTTACAAGTATACTTATGGTTAAGGTACAGTACAAAGTAAAAAATGTAGATAATTTTATACTCTCTCATAATTTCACAGAATGACTACACACTCATAGTGAAGTGTTTACATAAACTATGCTGCTCTAATATGCATGTGCAAACATATAAAACATATATTTCCAAATGTCACAATAATTTCTTAAACACTTATAGGTTTGCCAAACCTTAACCATTTGGCTGCTAATGCACCGATTCCAACATTTTTTATTTGTTTTGTTGCAGTGAATTTAGGCACTTAGAAATTACACGAGCTACCAGGAACTCTTTAATGTAAAAATATGCCATATATTTCCGCCTTCATTAGCAGCAAATGTCTGCTTTTAACATTTTCAAATATGTGTTTGGAAATTGTTATCAAAATCTCATCGTCTGAACCTGTTCTGTTTTTTTTTACTTTCATGACGCCATCAGATTTTGATGATTTTCATGAAGATTATGTGGAAAGTGAATTAGAAATAGCTTTTATTCAATTTAGAAGTGGTAGTGGTTCGATTCCATATGATGGCTATAATGTGTACTTTTTTAACTATTTAAAAAATAGTGGACAAGCATCAAATTTATATTTTTTCATATGAGTACCATCCATTCACAAAGATGTGTATTTTTTTGTCATTCTACTAACTGTACGCTCAACTGAGAACACACTAACACTCTGAGAACACACTAACACTTATGTAAGAATGAGTTTTGCTTGTTATGAAACTTCATACAATTC
Organism: Megaustenia siamemsis; assembly: GCA_032433765.1. Taxonomy (NCBI): domain Eukaryota; kingdom Metazoa; phylum Mollusca; class Gastropoda; order Stylommatophora; family Ariophantidae; genus Megaustenia; species Megaustenia siamemsis. Next base: position 104,864,698 of record JAVIAB010000139.1, on the reverse strand, counting down.
TCATTCTGTATTAACTATTTTTAACTTATTATGTTAAACCATTATTTTGAAATGGTTTTTTAAAGTTAGTATGTTGCATTTGAATAAGTCATCAAGAGTAGTTATACCCCCTAGTTTAGCAGCGAAAGAGTTAAAGCACCACTGCACAAATTATGAGATGTGCCATTTACAGAATGCACTTTTATTACAGAAATATACATGGAGTGTCATTGCCTGTGCTCTAACATTTATGCACCTCTTACCAGCTGGAAGAGAGTATGTTTGTCTCTCCATCCATGGGCAGGTTACGTAGATGCCACTACCTCCCTTCTTGCATGATTCAGTTGCGGATCCATCTGTGTTTCCACTGAGCAAAGGTGATCAAATATTGTACTGAATAGATTTGACATTTTCAAAGTGAAACTTTAATCCATGTTTAAACAAGCACATCTTTGCATCCTCCATGAAGCTCATATTTGACAACATTCTACTTGCTTTTTTACGCGCGCGCACACACACACACACAAACAATGTATATAAAATATTAAATAGAAAACAAAATAACTTACTATCTTCTTCAGTTACAAATGTCACGATAGCTGGTTCACTCCAGGGGTTTATCACCTTGGCTTTGATCCGCACACTCAATACATATTCTGTGTAAGGAATTAGTTGACACAGCTGCCTAAACTTTGCTGACTTAGGTATAGTCACATTATCAGCAACCTGAAAATATTAAAACAGAGAATTTTTTAATTCAGGAAGTTTCACAGAACTGGACTGAGGATTTGAGGGAGAGAGAGTGAGAGAAAGAGAAAGAGAGAGAAAGTTAGTGAATGCAGTATCAAATATGCATGTCAGTCACTTCTGTATCTAACTTAAAATAAGCTTCAGAAAAGGAAACTATAAAACCACTTTAATTTAATATTTAATTATTCCCACATGTACACCATGTTTCACACCCTTCAACAAATCCGTCAGTACAATTGAAACCAAACAACAGCTCAACTCATTCTCAAACTAAAGTTCACTTCATTTAACACAACTTAGAAATAAGACCCCTTTTAACCACTTCAGCAATAGAAGCAAATAAACTGTTACTCACAATTCTATACTCTGCCTCATTCTCTGCCTTTATTTCAAATCTGCATATGGAATAATTAACACTAGGACTATTAAAATACTTTGAATCCTGCCAGGAGATGTTCACACACATACTTGATTTATTAGTCAATGTCAGCGACTGAGGTGGAATAGTTTGCACTGTGAAATGAGTTTTTACCAATTGAACATTAATATGCAATTGAACAGTTCATGCAACAAACATACAAATTATTATAAAATTATATAGAAACTAAAAAACTTAATTGTTGAAATAATATAAAATGTTAATTTTAAAAAAGTAGACTTTCAGAATAAGGAACCCTGTCCTTTGGCCAATGTGGTCTTGTAATATCTGCAAGTGTTGAATTGTTTCATTGTATTTGCTGTTCCCTTTCAATGACCTTGAAGGAAGATGTACTCCTTTAATGCCATCAGATTTCGGGTATCAAACTAAAACATGGCAGTCTCTTCTATTCTATTCAAGGAACAAGTTTTACTGCAGCTAGAAATTTCCCATATCCACTCACCATGTCACAGCATCTCCCAAAATGCATCAGTAAATTCAGTTGACAAGGTCGCTCTGTGCACATCCTACTCAACTGCACTGGCAATGATTTCAAACCTCCTTTGTTGCCTCTTACGAATGCATGGCAGGTAACAGTAGCTCTATTCTTTTCTGCCCTCACCATAGGAGCCCCGGTAGCCACACGAGGCCATGGCACTCAAGTTTGAAAGGGATGTTTACATACTCTGAGACTGGACTTTACACATGTGTCTATTAGGTTGTACATGTTTGATGCTGTTTGAAAATGGTGCTTTAATTTCTCTTCTTAAGAGGTTGATATTGTCTTGTTTCCTGTGACATGTTTGTAGATCTCTCTTCTAATTTTCCTATCTATTTTTCTATCTATCTATCCATTGTCATTTTGAGCTGAAGACGGCACATAGAGCAGAAATTCTAGATCTCTCTGTATCTGATGATCTTTGTTGTTAAGTATCAGACCTTGCACAGGACCCACATTGTAGATCACCATGCGTTCCTATGCTAGGCGAGTCGCTCAATCTCTATAAACACTAACAAAGAAGAATGTTAAAATGAACCAACTAAACTACAATAATAATATTGTGTGTGTACTTTATCCTACATTTTAAATTAATTATAAATCTTGGTATTAAATTAATTAGTGCAGTGTATTTATCTAAAATTTTCAAGAATATGAACTTTTGTTAATTTTTACAAATCTATTGAGATTTCTAAGATTATTTTCTTTTTAAATTAATTAAAAAAATAAACTGAACAGCTTTTATTAAATGAATTTGATTTCTATCATTACCTTTGGTAAGATTCTATTCTAATTCAAGTAATTATTTTAACAGAAAAAGATCAAATACTTACTATAGTCCATTACTACAAACTTATGTATGGATGTGGTTTCTGTGTCAAACAAAGGTATCATGTATTCTGTACCTGGACGCTTGACAATACCAACCGTGAGATTGATTCTAATGAATAATATATCACCACCGGTGTATCCAATGGTACATGACTCATTTGTAAAATGAATGCAGCCATTTCCGCTAAAGAAAAGAAAGGAAAAGTTAAGATACTATTCAAGCGTTGGTTTTATGAAAAACCCTAAAGCTACAGGTGCATAAACAAGACAGTGAAACCATAAACAAAGTTTTTGTAAACATCCTTAATGCAAGATTTTTATAAGCATTCTCACAAGAATCCTATAAACACTTTCATCACAAGGTTTTTACACTCTCAACCACAATGTTTTAATAAACACTTTCACCACAATGTTTTAATAAACACTCTCACCACAATGTTTTTATAAACGCTCTCACCACAATGTTTTAATAAACGCTCGCACCACAATGTTTTAATAAACGCTCTCACCACAATGTTTTAATAAACACTCTCACCACAATGTTTTAATAAACACTCTCACCACAATGTTTTTATAAACGCTCTCACCACCATGTTTCTATAAACACTCTCACCACAATGTTTTTTATAAACGCTCTCACCACCATGTTTTTATAAACACTCTCACCACAACGTTTTAATAAACACTCTCACCACAATGTTTTTATAAACTCTCACCACCATGTTTTAATAAACACTCTCACCACCATGTTTTAATAAACACTCACAACAATGTTTTTAAAAACACTCTCACCACAATGTTTTTATAACACTCTCACCACAATGTTTCTATAAACACTCTCACCACAATGTTTTTATAAACGCTCTCACCACAATGTTTTAATAAACGCTCTCACCACAATGTTTTAATAAACACTCTCACCACAATGTTTTAATAAACACTCTCACCACAATGTTTTTATAAACACTCTCACCACAATGTTTTTATAACACTCTCACCACAATGTGTTAAAAAACACTCACCACAATGTTTTAATAAACGCTCTCACCACCATGTTTTAATAAACGCTCTCACCACCATGTTTTAATAAACACTCTCACCACAATGTTTTTTATAAACACTCTCACCACCATGTTTTTATAAACACTCTCACCACAATGTTTTTATAAACACTCTCACCACAATGTTTTTATAAACACTCTCACCACAATGTTTTTATAAACACTCTCACCACAATGTTTTTATAAACACTCTCACCACAATGTTTCTATAAACACTCTCACCACAATGTTTCTATAAACACTCTCACCACAATGTTTTTATAAACGCTCTCACCACAATGTTTTTATAAACACTCACAACAATGTTTTAATAACCACTCTCACATAATGTTTTAATAAACACTCTCACCACAATGTTTTTAAAACACCCTCACCACTAGATTGAGTTATTTGTGGGTCATCATCATTGCACTCCGAACATGTCCATAGATGCTCAGATCCCCTCCTCAGCAATTCCCTCAGTGTCCAGCGACTGACGACTCCAGTTCTATTTTGGTTGATAAGTCTTCTTACACGCCCACTAAGTTTCTCATTTCTGGCTGTGTCCATCTTAACACCCACCTCTTTCATCCGAAAGAGTGACGTGGATTTGAGGTTGTCGAAGTCCTGTGCTCTTTCCACATCTCGGAGGGCATTGATGATGTCCGCCCTATCCATTGGTTGACCATCTTCAACGACAGCGCAGGTAGCCAACCTGTCCGCTCTTTCATTTCCCCATACTCCCGCATGTCCAGGGACATAGATAAAGGTGACCTTATGTATTTTTGACTTCTGCAATGACTCTACCCATTGCATGTGTACAGAGCCCACCTCCACTTTTTTTTAATCATGCTCATCGAATCACTCAGTATACAGGCGTGGGTGTAGCCTTGTGACTCTAACCAGTTGAATGCCCTGGTCACTACCATCACCTCCATCGTCCTGCTACACGTGGTCATGACGTATGCACCACTGTCTTTTTTTACTACTTTGCCCACCAAGCATGCTGTAAATGCCCATGCACCTTTGATGTCGTATTACAGATCCGTCTGTATAGATGACTGCATCTCTCTCATCGGTGTTATCCCAGATGAGACCGTTGACCTCCGCATTGACCACGACCGGGTTCTGTTCCCTACATTTCCTGTCGAGTGTGACAATACACGAGAAAGTCCCCTTGAATGACGTAGGCACCGGTATCCACTCCTCACCAATGCTGATATTGGTAAGCCCACAGACCTGTTTGATGACATCTTCTGCTCGGCCCACCCATGATTTGCCTCTTTTTAGCCTGGCACCTTTCCCTGTGTTGAGTTCATCATCGCTAGATTTTTATAAACACTCTCACTACTAGATTTTTAGAAACACTCTCACCAATAGGTTCTATAAACACTCACTATACGGTTTTATAAACACTCACTATAAGGTTTTATAAACACTCACTATAAGGTTTTATAAACACTCACTATCATCATCATCATGTACCATGCTGGTTGGCGTAGGCGATCATGACCCTCCACAATCTTCTATCTACAGTGCATCGTATCAGTTCTGTTATTAACTGTTTTCCATGCCATGACAACAAGCTATCCAGTATTTTCTCTCTTTGTCATCCGCGATCTCTTTCCTTTTATTTTGCCAGTTGTACCAAATATTCCAACTTTCCTCTTCTCATGATGTGCCCGAAAAATGTTGATTGCTTCTTTCTGATGTTTTTTAAGAGCTCCCTTTTTGTGTTGGCCTCTTTGAGAACTTCCTCATTGATCTTTTTATCTGTCCAGGGAACTTTCAACATTCTTCTGAGAAATCCCATCTCTGTGGCCTCTAATTCTATCTTTTCATTTGTTTGTTTACTGTCCATGATTCGCTTCCATAGATCAGAATTGGTTCTATATAACACTGATGAATTCTCTTTCTCATTTTTATTGACATAGATTTGTTGCATAAGATATTTTTCATTTTCTGAAATGCTATTTTGGCCTGAGCTATTCTGCTTTTTATTTCTGTGGTGCATCTCCCATCTGATGTAATTATTGTGCCCAAGTATGTGAAACGTACTTGTTTCAGATTTGTCTAGCTTATTTTTATGCTGCATGATGGTGATGATTGTTTCTTCAATATAACCATTACTTCTAAACACTCACTATAAGGTTTTATAAACACTCACTGTACGGTTTTATAAATACTCTCAACACAAGGTTTTATAAACACTCTCACCACAAGGTTTTATAAACACTCTCTATAAGGTTTTATAAACACTCTCTATAAGGTTTTATAAACACTCTCACTAAAAGACTTTATAAAAACTAAAAAAGTTTTAAGACTCTCACCACAATGTTTTTATAAATACTCTCTCCACAAGGTTTTATAAACACTCACTATAAGATTTTATAAACACACTCTATAAGGTTTTATAAACACTCACTATAAAGCTTTATAAACACTCTCACCACAATGTTTTTATAAACATTCTCACCACAAGGTTTTATAAACACTCACTGTAAGGTTTTATAAACACTCGCTATAAGGTTTTATAAACTCTCACAAAAAGACTCTATAAAAACTCACAAGACTCTCACCACAATATTTTTATAAACACTCTCCACAAGGTTTTATAAACACTCTCACAAAAAGACTTTATAAAAACTCACAAAGTTTTTAGACTCTTTCCACAAAGATTTTTACAAACTTCTGTGATTGCTCTCACTATAACAAAGGAACTCCACGTATTTGTCACCAACTAAAGGCACCCCCCCTCCCATTTGTCACCAACTAAAGGCACCCCCCTCCCATTTGTCACCAACTAAAGGCACCCCCCCTCCCATTTGTCACCAACTAAAGGCACCCCCCCTCCCATTTGTCACCAACTAAAGGCACCCCCCCTCCCATTTGTCACCAACTAAAGACACCCCCCCTCCCATTTGTCACCAACTAAATGTACCCCCCCCCCTTTGTCACCAACTAAAGGCACCCCCACATTTGTCACCAACTAAAGGCACTCCCCTCCCGATTTGTCACCAACTAAATGTACCCCCTCCCCCCCCCCAATTTGTCACCAACTAAATGTACCATAAACATACTTTCCTCCATTTGTTACCAACTAAACATACTTTCCTCCATTTGTCACCAACTAAACATACTTTCCTCCATTTGTCACCAACTAAACATACTTTCCTCCATTTGTCACCAACTAAATGTACCCCCTCCCCCCCCCCCCCAATTTGTCGCCAACTAAATGTACCATAAACATACTTTCCTCCATTTGTTACCAACTAAACATACTTTCCTCCATTTGTCACCAACTAAACATACTTTCCTCCATTTGTCACCAACTAAACATACTTTCCTCCATTTGTTACCTACTAAACATACTTTCCTCCATTTGTTACCAACTAAACATACTTTCCTCCATTTGTTACCAACTAAATGTACTTTTCCTCCATTTGTCACCAACTAAATGTACCCCCCCCCCAATTTGTCACCAACTAAACATACTTTCCTCCATTTGTTACCAACTAAATGTACTTTTCCTCCATTTGTTACCAACTAAACATACTTTCCTCCATTTGTCACCAACTAAACATACTTTCCTCCATTTGTTACCAACTAAACATACTTTCCTCCATTTGTTACCAACTAAACATACTTTCCTCCATTTGTTACCAATTAAATGTACTTTTCCTCCATTTGTCACCAACTAAATGTACCCCCCCCCCAATTTGTCACCAACTAAACATACTTTCCTCCATTTGTTACCAACTAAATGTACTTTTCCTCCATTTGTTACCAACTAAATGTACTTTTCCTCCATTTGTCATCCACCAACTAAATGTACTTTTCCTCCATTTGTTACCAACTAAATGTACTTTTCCTCCATTTGTTACCAACTAAATGTACTTTTCCTCCATTTGTCACCAACTAAATGTACTTTCCTCCATTTGTCACCAACTAAACATACTTTCCTCCATTTGTTACCAACTAAACATACTTTCCTCCATTTGTTACCAACTAAACATACTTTCCTCCATTTGTTACCAACTAAATGTACTTTCCTCCATTTGTCACCAACTAAATGTACCCCCCCCCAATTTGTCACCAACTAAACATACTTTCCTCCATTTGTTACCAACTAAACATACTTTCCTCCATTTGTTACCAACTAAACATACTTTCCTCCATTTGTCACCAACTAAATGTACTTTTCCTCCATTTGTCACCAACCAATTTGTCACCAACACATTTTCCTCCATTTGTTACCAACTAAATGTACTTTTCCTCCATTTGTCACCAACTAAATGTACTTTTCCTCCATTTGTTACCAACTAAATGTACTTTTCCTCCATTTGTCACCAACTAAATGTACTTTTCCTCCATTTGTTACCAACTAAATGTACTTTTCCTCCATTTGTTACCAACTAAATGTACTTTTCCTCCATTTGTCACCAACTAAATGTACTTTTCCTCCATTTGTTACCAACTAAATGTACTTTTCCTCCATTTGTTACCAACTAAACATACTTTCCTCCATTTGTTACCAACTAAATGTACTTTTCCTCCATTTGTCACCAACTAAATGTACTTTTCCTCCATTTGTCAACCCCTCCTCACCCCCCCCCCCCCCCCCCCCCAATTTGTCACCAACTAAATGTACCATAAACATACTTTCCTCCATTTGTTACCAACTAAACATACTTTCCTCCATTTGTTACCAACTAAACATACTTTCCTCCATTTGTCACCAACTAAACATACTTTCCTCCATTTGTTACCAACTAAACATACTTTCCTCCATTTGTCACCAACTAAACATACTTTCCTCCATTTGTCACCAACTAAACATACTTTCCTCCATTTGTCACCAACTAAACATACTTTCCTCCATTTGTTACCAACTAAATGTACTTTTCCTCCATTTGTCACCAACTAAATGTACTTTTCCTCCATTTGTCACCAACTAAATGTACTTTTCCTCCATTTGTCACCAACTAAATGTACTTTTCCTCCATTTGTTACCAACTAAATGTACTTTTCCTCCATTTGTTACCAACTAAACATACTTTCCTCCATTTGTCACCAACTAAATGTACTTTTCATCCATTTGTTACCAACTAAATGTACTTTTCCTCCATTTGTTACCAACTAAACATACTTTCCTCCATTTGTTACCAACTAAATGTACTTTTCCTCCAATTGTCACCAACTAAATGTACTTTTCCTCCATTTGTCACCAACTAAATGTACTTTTCCTCCATTTGTTACCAACTAAACATACTTTCCTCCATTTGTTACCAACTAAATGTACTTTTCCTCCATTTGTCACCAACTAAATGTACCCCCCCCCCCCAATTTGTCACCAACTAAATTGAATAAGCCCTCATGTGGGAAACAACAGGTAAGAGGAAAAGAGGAAGACCCAGAGAGACACTGAGAAGAACATTGATCAGAGAGGTAAGAGCAGCAGGAGTTGGCTCCCTCAATGAGATAGAACTGCTTGCACAGAACAGAGACAAATGGCGAGATTTGATAAAATATCTTGAAAAGAATTGAAGACTGCTAGAACAAAAATTCAGATAAGAGAAGGAGTATCTTGGTCTACGCCCTATGGGTCGGCTACGGCTCGAAAGGTCAATAGATAGATAGATACATCTGGTAGATCTTCTAAATTCTTGTACAGTTGGCACACCATGATCACCAAAACAAAAAGTAACTCAATCACAAACACTACAATCAGTACAATATAGGAGTGGTCCCTACCTAATATTTGGTTCTCTGTTTTGGTTCCAGTCAATGGTCACATTTACAGTACTCAAGTAAGATACTCCCAGCTTCCAAGTTAACACAATTGAATCAGTGTTATAAAAAAACACACCACTGAAGTTTGTGATATTCTGAAGAGGATCTGCAAAAAGACACAAAATAATAAGTACAAAAAAAAAAAAAAAAAAAAAGAATACCCTGGATTTACACCAAATATATGTGCACTGGTCATATGTTGGACATGTGATGAGAAGAGATAATAACCGAATAGCAAAGCAAGCCCTCATGTGGGAAACAAGGTAAGAGGAAAAGAGGAAGACCCAGAGAGACACTGAGAAGAACATTGATAAGAGAGTCAAGAGCAGCAGGAATTGGCTCCCTCAATGAGATAGAGCTGCTTGCACAGAACAGAGACAAATGGTGAGATTTGATAAAATATCTTTAAAAGAATTGAAAACGGCTAGAACAAAAAATTTAGATAAGAGAAGGAGTTTCTTGGTCAACACCCTATGGGTCGGCTACGGCTCAAAAGGTCAATAGATAGATAGATATGTGCACTATTTTATAAAAATTGTGTTTATAGTGCATAAAATGTATTAAAAAAACACTAAAGCAGGGATAACAACAGCAGGCCACAGTTGATAGGCTTTTCCAGAATAGGGACGAGCGGTAAGATCATTGGGCTTGGAGAGTCTGGAATTCCTGCACCATGTTCTGTCTTCAGCTTAATAGGACCATAGATTGATGAGATAGAACAACATTTATAGTAATTTAATGAATGTGTTTGATGAAATCTTTCTTTTGTTACATATATCTTTTATTGTGTCAAAACTAGGACACAACTATGATATTGTGAGTAACAAAAACCAAATCACTGATGTGATGCCTGCTCCACTATGTTCAATTGCTGATTTCAAGTATGACTTATGAGCACTCCAAGGTAGTCAACAATAAATACATGAACAAATGGAATACAAAACAATAGAGTTACCAGAAATATTATGTCTATGGACACTGCTGAAAAGAAGTAACAATTTTTAGGTCAGAACAGATTGAAATAGCACTCTGAAGAATGAAATTCTGATAAATGTGACTAAGAGTGTATGCAACAGAAGATATTCAATGATAGATGTCTGCAACAGAAGATATTCAATGATAGATGTCTGCAACAGAAGATATTCAATGATAGATGTCTGCAACAGAAGATATTCAATGATAGATGTCTAAGAGTGTATGCAACAGAAGATATTCAATGATAGATGTCTAAGAGTGCATGCAACAGAAGATATTCAATGATAGATTCCTAAGAGTGCATGCAACAGAAGATATTCAATGATAGATGTCTAAGAGTGCATGCAACAGAAGATATTCAATGATAGATGTCTAAGAGTGCATGCAACAGAAGATATTCAATGATAGATGTATGCAACAGAAGATATTCAATGATAGATGTCTAAGAGTGTATGCAACAGAAGATATTCAATGATAATGTCTAAGAGTGCATGCAACAGAAGATATTCAATGATAGATGTATGCAACAGAAGATATTCAATGATAGATGTCTAAGAGTGCATGCAACAGAAGATATTCAATGATAGATGTCTAAGAGTGCATGCAACAGAAGATATTCAATGATAGATGTATAAGAGTGCATGCAACAGAAGATATTCAATGATAGATGTCTAAGAGTGCATGCAACAGAAGATATTCAATGATAGATGTCTAAGAGTGCATGCAACAGAAGATATTCAATGATAGATGTCTAAGAGTGTATGCAACAGAAGATATTCAATGATAGATGTCTAAGAGTGCATGAAGCAGTAGAAGATTACAAGAATCAAGACATTCCCATAGGTGATCAGTCTTCCCAATGATGACACAAAATATGAATGCTGAAAACCTTTGTAGCTTGCTAGGTGCACACAATTCATCCTCTCAATCGCCTCATCCTACTACAACTAGCTAAACTTCCAAATCTGATCACCAAATAGTGGTGAGGGTAATAGGTGAGAGCAAGTATTAGAGGAGGGATGGGTTGAGGGTGTGAGGGCAGCCTGGCGGGATGCGCAGAAAACTCGTTGGAAAGACAACATGACAAAGTGAAACTACATCAAAACCTAAAATAAACATAACCACCTCCAGTTATCTATTTGACTGTCTAGCTCAACTGACATCAGGCAACAGAATGCCTTTCTCATCCCAACTTAGAAGCTGGAACTGAACCTTTAGAGGCTACCAACACCAACTCACGTCTTATGTAATCAATTGACACCACGCTATTATCATCAACTGACATCAGCCAACAGAATGCCTTTCTCATCTCAACTTAGAAGCTGGAACTGAACCTTTAGAGGCTACCAACACCAACTCACGTCTTATGTAATCAATTGACACAACGCTATTATCGTCAACTGACATTATGATGAATGTTTGGTATTAATGTCACCTCACGTATGGACTGAAACAATTGATAATATTCTCGCCTCACAATCCCAATCGACAATATCTTGACATGTTTATATAAGTTGACATGTTTACAAACATCAGCTGAGGTTTCAATGTATGATGGTCTTTTATTTACTTAGTCAACTGAGATTTAGTGCAAATTTATTTTTAGTATTTATGTGCTTGCTTTGAGAAACCCACATGGTGTTAGTCATATTTTGTCACCCATGTCTGGTTATTTTCAGTTATTATTTCTTGGCCATCCTCATTTCACATTGGAAAAGTCAATTTGTGCTGAGATTTATTTTTAAATATATTCATCAACGGATATCTACTAACAAGAATGTGGGCTTCATAATACCAAGTGAAATTGTTTTATTTTACAGTGAGACATGCAACTGTTTTATTTTATAGTGAGACATGCAACTGTTTTATTTTATAGTGAGACACACAATTGTTTTACTTTATAGTGAGACACACAATTGTTTTATTTTATAGTGAGACACACAATTGTTTTATTTTATAGTGAGACACACAATTGTTTTATTTTATAGTGAGACACACAACTGTTTTATTTTATAGTGAGACACACAATTGTTTTATTTTATAGTGAGACACACAATTGTTTTATTTTATAGTGAGACACACAATTGTTTTATTTTATAGTGAGACACACAATTGTTTTATTTTATAGTGAGACACACAACTGTTTTACTTTATAGTGAGACACACAACTGTTTTATTTTATAGTGAGACACACAACTGTTTTACTTTATAGTGAGACACACAACTGTTTTACTTTATAGTGAGACACACAACTGTTTTACTTTATAGTGAGACACACAACTGTTTTATTTTATAGTGTGATGTGCAATTGTAATTGTTTTATTTTATAGTGTGATGTGCAATTGTAATTGTTTTATTTTATAGTGTGATGTGCAATTGTAATTGCTTTATTTTATAGTGTGATGTGCAATTCTTTTTTTCTAAAATAGCTAGAACGAGATTTCGTTTTGATAAAGTAATGAAGAAGTATATTTCCATATTTCCAAGAGTGATAGTGAAAAAACTTTGAAATATGTAGTTCTGACAGCGAACAAGATGAATTAAGTGTTCCTACTACTCTAGTTCTGACAGCAAACAAGATGAATTAAATGTTCCTACTACTCTAGTTCTGACAGCGAACAAGATGAATTAAGTGTCTCTACTACTCTAGTTCTGACAGTGAACAAGATGAATTAAGTGTCTCTACTACTCTAGTTCTGACAGTGAACAAGATGAATTAAGTGTCTCTACTACTCTAGTTCTGACAGCAAACAAGATGAATTAAATGTTCTTACTACTCTAGTTCTGACAGCGAACAAGATGAATTAAGTGTCTCTATTACTCTAGTTCTGACAGCGAACAAGATGAATTAAGTGTCTCTACTACTCTAGCTCTGACAGCAAACAAGATGAATTAAGTGTTCCTACTACTCTAGTTCTGACAGCAAACAAGATGAATTAAATGTTCCTACTACTCTAGTTCTGACAGCGAACAAGATGAATTAAGTGTCTCTACTACTCTAGTTCTGACAGTGAACAAGATGAATTAAGTGTCTCTACTACTCTAGTTCTGACAGCGAACAAGATGAATTAAGTGTCTCAACTACTCTAGTTCTGACAGCGAACAAGATGAATTAAGTGTATCTACTACTCTAGTTCTGACAGCGAACAAGATGAATTAAGTGTATCTACTACTCTAGTTCTGACAGCAAACAAGATGAATTAAATGTTCCTACTACTCTAGTTCTGACAGCGAACAAGATGAATTAAGTGTCTCTATTACTCTAGTTCTGACAGCGAACAAGATGAATTAAGTGTCTCTACTACTCTAGCTCTGACAGCAAACAAGATGAATTAAGTGTTCCTACTACTCTAGTTCTGACAGCAAACAAGATGAATTAAATGTTCCTACTACTCTAGTTCTGACAGCGAACAAGATGAATTAAGTGTCTCTACTACTCTAGTTCTGACAGTGAACAAGATGAATTAAGTGTCTCTACTACTCTAGTTCTGACAGCGAACAAGATGAATTAAATGTTCCTACTACTCTAGTTCTGACAGCGAACAAGATGAATTAAGTGTCTCTACTACTCTAGTTCTGACAGTGAACAAGATGAATTAAGTGTCTCTACTACTCTAGTTCTGACAGCAAACAAGATGAATTAAGTGTTCCTACTACTCTAGTTCTGACAGCAAACAAGATGAATTAAATGTTCCTACTACTCTAGTTCTGACAGCGAACAAGATGAATTAAGTGTCTCTACTACTCTAGTTCTGACAGTGAACAAGATGAATTAAGTGTCTCTACTACTCTAGTTCTGACAGCGAACAAGATGAATTAAGTGTCTCTACTACTCTAGTTCTGACAGCGAACAAGATGAATTAAGTGTATCTACTACTCTAGTTCTGACAGCGAACAAGATGAATTAAGTGTCTCTACTACTCTAGTTCTGACAGCAAACAAGATGAATTAAATGCCTCTACTACTCTAGTTCTGACAGCAAACAAGATGAATTAAATGCCTCTACTACTCTAGTTCTGACAGCAAACAAGATGAATTAAGTGTCTCTACTACTCTAGTTCTGACAGCAAACAAAATGAATTAAGTGTCTCTACTACTCTAGTTCTGACAGCAAACAAGATGAATTAAGTGTCTCTACTACTCTAGTTCTGACAGCAAACAAAATGAATTAAGTGTCTCTACTACTCTAGTTCTGACAGCAAACAAGATGAATTAAGTGTCTCTACTACTCTAGTTCTGACAGCGAACAAGATGAATTAAGTGTCTCTACTACTCTAGTTCTGACAGCGAACAAAATGAATTAAATGCCTCTACTACTCTAGTTCTGACAGCAAACAAGATGAATTAAGTGTCTCTAGTCTAGTTCTGACAGCAAACAATATGAATTAAGTGTCTCTACTACTCTAGTTCTGACAGCAAACAAGATGAATTAAGTGTCTCTACTACTCTAGTTCTGACAGCAAACAAGATGAATTAAGTGTCTCTACTACTCTAGTTCTGACAGCAAACAAAATGAATTAAGTGTCTCTACTACTCTAGTTCTGACAGCGAACAAGATGAATTAAGTGTCTCTACTACTCTAGTTCTGACAGCAAACAAGATGAATTATGTGTCTCTACTACTCTAGTTCTGACAGCAAACAAGATGAATTAAGTGTCTCTACTACTCTAGTTCTGACAGCAAACAAGATGAATTAAGTGTCTCTACTACTCTAGTTCCGACAGTGAACAAGATGAATTAAGTGTCCCTACTACTCTAGTTCTGACAGCAAACAAGATGAATTAAGTGTCTCTACTACTCTAGTTCTGACAGCGAACAAGATGAATTAAGTGTCTCTACTACTGTAGCTCTGACAGCAAACAAGATGAATTAAGTGTCTCTACTACTCTAGTTCTGACAGCAAACAAGATGAATTAAGTGTCTCTACTACTCTAGTTCTGACAGCAAACAAGATGAATTAAGTGTCTCTACTACTCTAGTTCTGACAGCGAACAAGATGGATTAAGTGTCTCTACTACTCTAGTTCTGACAGCAAACAAGATGAATTAAGTATCTCTACTACTCTAGTTCTGACAGCAAACAAGATGAATTAAGTGTCTCACACTAGTTCTGACAGCAAACAAGATGAATTAAGTGTCTATAGTCAGCCATCAACAACGACTGGAAAGAAAATTTCAAGTAGAAAAATGTTATTGGTTATTGGTTATTGGAAAATTTCAAGTAGAAAAATGTTTGAGTGTCCATCATCATCAGAATCGACTAAAGACAATAAAATACAACAAAAACAGCAGAAATGTTAAATTATTCCACGGATAAATGATTCACATTGACAAATAGTCAACAAATGATTTGAGGCCAATTGTTAATTCTTTTGAAAACTCAGGTTCAGACTGTCATGCAGATGTCAACAAAAACAGTTCAGTGCTTGATTGTTTTTAGCTGTTTATTACTGAATTGTTGATGACATTTATATCAGATGAATGCAACAGATTCTACAAAGACATTGTTCAGAATGCTTCTGACACCATAAGTGCTCATCTTTCTTGTTGGACAGATGCTAATTTAGACAAACTATTGTGTTTTCTGGCTTTGTTTATTTAAGGCAAGAGTAAAAAAACTGAAGATCAATGTATACTGGTTGAAACAAACTTTACAGCGAACATCTGTGTTTGAAAAAATAATGCCTTGAAGCATATTTTTATTACTTTTGAGAATATTGCACTTTTAAAACAATAGTGGTGAACAAAATTAGATATGTGATTGGAAGACTGTGTGTTTCACTTCATAAGGTTTCACCTTACTAAACAAATATAAATAACCATGTTTGTATTTTTGTGTATGTGTTCTTTAATTTCTTTTATTACCTGTAAACAATTCTGTAAAGAAATGTTAGTATCACTAGGAAAAAAAACATTTAGTGCAGCAGGACAGGCAAGTGAAAGTTGCCATAGCCCAGGAGAACACAATAGTGTCACAAACCTGCAAAAAGTTCATAATCATTCCAGTCAAATCTTGCTTTGATCATTCCACACTCAAGAATCTTGTGTGACCTTGATCCTTGTTTCTGAGTATTTGCTCAATCATCCTACCATGGTTCCAGGAATTAATTCTCTGAAACTCTCTGACTAAATAATTTCCTGCGTTATTGTCATTGGATCCTTTTTTGTTTTAAAACAAAAACAATGTTGGGGTAGTTAACACCGTGATATATCAGATACAAGAAGTATTAAAACTTGGAACTGTACCTAAATATGGTAATTATACATTCTCTCAATGCTAAACGGCAAATGAGGAAGGAAAGAAGAAGACAAATTTACCTGCAAATTTTATAGGATTAACATTAATTTTAATGGAATTGTGTTATGACATTGATTGACTAAAATACTTACGTTCAACAAAAAGACCAGTTGTAGTCAGATCCTTCTTTTCAGCCAGGGACTGACAGGCGATTGTTGCATATTTTGAGTAGCGCTCAGTAATTTCAGTCACAACAGATATTGTTTTGTCATCAACAATTGTGGTATTGGGCACAATCCATGGTGTACTAGAAGTGTTGTAATAAACAGCAATCTGCATATTGGAAGATGAAGTATTTACTAAAGTGGTCTTTAACTTGCATTCCATTTTCAGTGTTTCTCCAATGAATACAAAGGCATCCCATGGATTGATAGCTGTCAAAAATTAAAAATTGCATTGAAAAAACTGAAAACCATTATTATGGAATTTACTCTACTCTGGGAAACAAAAATGAAACCATATTTACAGTATTTATCTATCACTGAAAATAAAAACCAAAATCCATTATTCCAACTTTTTCTGTGCTAGTTCAATAACGCCTCCTATGCCTTGTCCACCCTGATTAAAGTGACATAGGCATGGATTATTGGTGTTGTGGCTTACAACAAGCCGTGGTATCTACATCTTTCAATCCAACACATTGGACTTCAGCACTGCACATTGCCTTCACTCTTAATCCCTACCTGCTTGGTCAGGCTGATTGGTTCTCTTTCTAAGTCAATTGCTAGGAGATGTAGAATTCTGATCAGTTGTGATTTACCTATCCTGAAGAAAGCAGTCAGCTATGGGTCACTGACTGCTTTCAATCAAAATGGGTGTTGTTGAGTGTCCTTGGCCTGGCATTTGGATTTGAAAGGGCAGGATGTGTGTATGTGTGCATGACACATAATAACAAATAAAAAGAAGCTACAGAAAAGAACTGTACCCACTGTTCAGAGTGCTAATACAATCATCTGCATTTCTTTATTATTTACATATGTCTGGAAGATCTAACTACAATCAAAAAGATAGCAGGTAAGGTATATATATTGTATAGGTTATCTTAACTATAATGCCACCAGCAACTTATGTACGTATATACAACAACATACATATATATATATATATATATATATACACACAGCTACACCTATACGTGTGAGTACACATGCAAGTGAAAAAGTGTGTATACTGCATGCATACATACCCAGAAGTGTCCAAACCTAGAACTGTATGCATACACAAAGAATAGACCAGGAGCATACAGGGTACCAGAAAGGAGGAAAGAGTGAGATGTTTCAGAGTGGGGTTCACTGAGAACATGTAAAAGATAAGGTACTGAGCAAACTGTACTGAGTATAAGCATACATGAGCAAAATGAGTAGAATATGCTATAGGAAAGGAGCAGCTACAGGGAAACTATGTGTATGAGGGTGATACATTCATACTTCATGGGGTCAGCAAACCCAATTGGACTATAAGGTGATTCTCCAAGGTGAATCTTCAGCTGTGGTCACTTGAGTGGCAAAGGACAATGCCAGTAATGTGGATATTGTTTTTGCCCTTGTGGTCTGAGGAATGGAAATGGGACACCACAAGAGTGCCAGTATTCTGTTGAACATCCCGAAGATATTCACAAAATCTATCTGCTAGACGTCTCCCAGACTCGCCAATATAAATCATGTGACATCATTGGCATATGGTGGTATAAATGATGTTGCAGAACACATGTGTGAAACCATTCTTGATCTCGAACTGTCCATTAGAGTCGGTGCAGAGCATTTATTTGCCCATTCCCCCCCCCCCCTTTATGAGCACATTAGTATATACATACTATGCTATTCACAGTGCAAGACAATACCCTTTCCACCTGCACTTCACGGTAGTTACCTTTTACTTTATCTTTGACATGTTCTTAGTGAACCCCACTCTGAGACATCTCACACTTTCCTCCTTTCAGGTACCTTGTATTCTCCTGATCTATTCTGTGTTTTGCATTTGCCACAGATCTTGGTTTGGACACTTCTGGGTATATATGCTGCATGTGTATTGTTTCACACACATGTGTACGCACACACACACACACACATATATATATATATATATATATATATATATATATATATAACTATATATATATACAGGTCTGTGAGTTATCACATGGTTGTATTTATGTGGACACATATAGACATTGCCGGTGGCATTACAGTTGAGGTAACCTATACAATATCCCCCACCCCACATATTTTTAGAACCCTTCCACTTGTGTTTTGCTCTCCCATTAGCTGGTCAACTGCACCGGGTTTCCTGCGCAGACTAATAGCATTCATTTTCCTCCTGTTTTTTCCATTTTCCCCACTACAATTAGCTTTAATGCCACTTTGAATTTTTATGCACTTATATGTATTTCTTTGCCTTAACCCCTTACTAGTGACAGCAGGATAGAATGATGGTGTAAGAAATTTAGAATAAAGGAAAAGAAATTTAGAAGGAAAGAGTAGAAAGATATGTGAACAAATGACAAAACTCTGTTTGGATGATAAAGACCAAGTGATGAATAACAATAGTGACAAGACAGAAAGGAAAGAACTAGATTGTCAACAACACAAGACTCAAGTTTACTTCTGTTCTCCAATTGTCATCTTGAGTACATATAGTTCTGATTTATTACATTTTGGCAAATTAAGTTACATGAGCCAGTTCTGATAACAACTCCCATAACCTGTTGAAAAATGCTTCATTTACTTGTTGTAGAAGGAGACTTGTCACTGAATATCTTTGTGGTGTTTTCTTGTTGTAGAAGGAGACTTGTCCACTGAATATCTTTGTGGTGTTTTCTTGTTGTAGAAGGAGACTTGTCCACTGAATATCTTTGTGGTGTTTTCTTGTTGTAGAAGGAGACTTGTCACTGAATATCTTTGTGGTGTTTTCTTGTTGTAGAAGGAGACTTGTCCACTGAATATCTTTGTGGTGTTTTCTTGTTGTAGAAGGAGACTTGTCCACTGAATATCTTTGTGGTGTTTTCTCTTGTTATATATCCTTTTAGTCCTAGTTCCCAGTGAAAAATCTTTAGTATCCATTATCAGAGGCTGGAAAACCCTAAAAGTGTGTCAATTGAAAACATTTTTTTTTTGCTAAATTTTGGAACTGAATCTGGACTATCTGGTGGCAGAGGAATGGACTAACCACTTCGTTATCAAAGCTTCTTTTTTATTTTTAGTGTATTTTTCTGATGAATCTCTAATTCAGACATTGCATTAATTTGGAATTAGGAAGGCACAATAAGAAGCGTACTCTTTGAGATGATAGATGAAAGTGATCTTGAACTAGAGAAGAACTGGAATTATTAGTGTACATTTTCTTTATCATCCACTGAAGGGAAAGACAACTTTGAGGCTGCCGTGAGTGTATTTGGGTTGGTTTTGCTAACTAATAAGCCTTTAATTATTGTCCAGTAATAAACATTATTTCCTGTGTGTTACTGGAGCCTCATTATGTGAGGGAAGTAAAGAATATTGACACTGTGACCTTACAGGCATGTCGTAAGAGGCAACTAAGGAGGTTGATCGATGGCTTGACAAGCTGTTATTGTAAAAAGTATTGTTATGGAAACAGAGCCATAGATTTTAGAAGCAGTGATTTCTGCAATATGTGCCATTTTGGCACGCAAGGTTTCTGTTTTTGAGATTGTGGTTCTGCCCTATGTGCCGTCTTCAGCTAGAAAGGACAATAGATAGAGATAGATATCCATTTAGGATATATTTATTATTTGGATATATTTATTATTTGTGTTGTGCAATTAGGAGTATCCTTAAGTATGGGCTTCTTCATTGACTTCTGGATCTGGCTAGTGCAGCCTCTTGTACAGTTGTATAATAAGAGTTTGCGTTGTGTTTACTTAACTACCTCCTTGGTCGTGGTTACTTTGCGTTGTGTTCTTGTTATTGGTATTCGAGGCTACTCTTGGCTCTCTGGATACCTTCTTTAAGTTAATCTCTATTGGTTATCTTCTTTAAGTTAATCTCTACTGGATACCTTCTTTAAGTTAATCTCTACTGGATACCTTCTTTAAGTTAATCTCTACTGGATACCTTCTTTAAGTTAATCTCTACTGGATACCTTCTTTAAGTTAATCTCTACTGGATACCTTCTTTAAGTTAATCTCTACTGGATACCTTCTTTAAGTTAATCTCTACTGGATACCTTCTTTAAGTTAATCGCTACTGGATACCTTCTTTAAGTTAATCTCTACTGGATACCTTCTTTAAGTTAATCTCTACTGGATACCTTCTTTAAGTTAATCTCTACTGGATAACTTCTTTAAGTTAATCTCTACTGGATACCTTCTTTAAGTTAATCTCTACTGGATACCTTCTTTAAGTTAATCTCTACTGGATACCTTTTTTAAGTTAATCTCTACTGGGTACCTTCTTTAAGTTAATCTCTACTGGGTACCTTCTTTAAGTTAATCTCTACTGGATACCTTCTTTAAGTTAATCTCTACTGGATACCTTCTTTAAGTTAATCTCTACTGGATACCTTCTTTAAGTTAATCTCTACTGGATACCTTCTTTAAGTTAATCTCTACTGGATACCTTCTTTAAGTTAATCTCTACTGGATACCTTCTTTAAGTTAATCTCTACTGGATACCTTCTTTAAGTTAATCTCTACTTCTTTTACGTATATAAACAACATGTCTGAGGTGTAATACAACACTATCTATCTATCTAAGACCTTACGAGCCGTAGCCAGCTCTAGGGCATAGACCAAGATACTCCTCTTATCTGAATTTTTGTTCTAGCAGTTTTCTTTTAAAGATATTTTATCAAATCTTGCCATTTGTCTCTGTTCTGTGCAAGTAGCTCTATCTCATTGAGGGAGCCGAATCCTGCTGCTCTTGTCTCTCTCATCAATGTTCTTCTCAGTGTCTCTCTGGGTCTTCCTCTTTCCCTCATACCTGTTGTTTCCCACATGAGGGCTTGCTTTGCTATTCGGTTATTGTCTCTTCTCATCACATGTCCAACATATAACTATCGCCTTTTCTTTATTACTGAAGATATTAGTGGTTGATTGGCGATTTCTCTAATTTCCTCGTTTGTTTTGAATTCGTTCCACGCTATACCAAGTATTTTCCTTAGACATTTATTTTTGAATGCGTTCAACTTTATTTCTATATCTCTTGTTGTTTTCCAGCTTTCACACGCATACGTAAGGGTTGATAGTACATTTGATTTAAATAGTCAAAGTTTTGTGTTTGTGCTGATGAGTTTTGATTTCCAAAACTTTTCAAGGCCTCTGAAAGACATTGCTGCTTTAGCCAGTCTGATTCTAATCTCTCTGCTTGTATCCCCTTCTCGATCAATGTAACTTCCAAAATAGATAAAGTGATCCATCTCTTCCACTGGTTTGTTTTCCATGTATATTTTGTCGTCTGTTGGAATTAAGCTTTTCATGACTTTGGTCTTTTTATGATTGATCTCAAGTTCAGTTTTGCAGACTATTGATGATAGTTCATTTGTGTTTTCCTGCATCATTTTTATCTGACTGCTGATGAGAACTATGTTATCAGTAAAGTCAAGGTCCTCCAAATGGTCTCCTTGTATCCATTCGACGCATTTATTACCAGTGCAGCATTCATTCATTATGAACTCCAAATAACAAGGACGATAAAATACATCCTTGTTTAACCCCAGTTTCTATTGGGAAACATTCGCTCAGTCCTTCCTCTGTTCGAATTGCACATGTGTAACCATCATACATGTCTTTAATAATATTTATGATTTTTGACAGTAAACCATGTTACTTTAGAATTTTCCACAAAGAATCTCTATGAATACTGTCAAATGCTTTTTTGAAGTCGATGAAGCTAAGTACAAAAGGTTTTTGCTTTTCAATGTGTTCCTCCAATATAAGTTGTAGAATAAAAATGTGGTCAATACAACACTAACGTTTTATTTACAAATTCCACAATGCACATAGAGTTCTCAAACACTTTGAGTATGGGCGGCATGGATGGCCACCTAAATCGCACAATCTTAATTAAAAATAGACTGTCACAGTACTTCATATCTCACAACTCCTAGTAAGTATCTACTGTCATAATTCATATAAAGGATATAATGTCACACATCCTCTACGGTATATCGTATCTTGCAACTCTCTAGCAAGTATATAATATCACTATTAACAGAAGCATATAATGTCACACATCCTCTACGGTATATCGTATCTTGCAACTCTCTTGCAAGTATATAATATCACCATTAACAGAAGCATATAATGTCACACATCCTCTACGGTATATCGTATCTTGCAACTCTCTTGCAAGTATATAATATCACCATTAACAGAAGCATATAATGTCACCATTTCAGCAGTATCTGTCTGTCTATTTTTCATTCGCCTGAAGTATTGTCTATATCTGCAATGTAGTTTCCTGTATAAATTTTACTGTCTTTTGTTAATTCTTGCAGAGGCCCATATAATTTTGTCTGTAACATTGTACCTATGGGCCAATGGATTTTCCTCAGTCTACTATATTCAGTGCAGTCTTGAAGTATGTGTTCAGCAGTCTGGGGCGCCTGTCCACATGTACATGTAGTTGAGGTGCCGATCTTGAATTTTGTAAACATGTGACTGTGGTGTCGATTGTGTCCTATTCTGAGGCGTATAATGATAACTTGTTCACATCTATTCATATTATGAAAGGCATCCTAATTTGAGGCTTGTGGTCCTCTGATTGATTTAATTATCTGTTTCTTATGACGATATGTAACTGGTGCATCTGGTTGTGTGCCTGTTATACCTTCCTTTGCCAACTGATCTGCTTTCTCATTTCCTGGTATTCCACAGTGAGATGGGATCCACTGCAGGGCAACCCTGTGGTGCTTGCAGAGTTCAGTCAATAAAGTCTGTAGATGTGACAATTTTCTGGATGGATTGTCTGCCTAGAGTACTGATCTTGCATGTCAAAAACACTACAAGCTGTGGACTAAGATTACTGTTCAGCAGTTTTTCTATTGCCAACTTTATTGCTTAAATTTCTGCATCGTAATTATGACAATATTAACGGTTGCTATTTTATTCATATCCCTAGTGTTATTTGGGTACACTATGTATGCACCTGCTCCCCCATTCTTTACTGCATTCTGTGCTGATCCATCTGTGTACACACGAATCCATAGGTCTTGTAGGTATTCTTCATCCAAGAAACTGAGAGTTATTGTTTTATGCCGTATACTACTCTGTTCCTCTTTGCCAACTATTCCTTTCACTTCTGTCCGTATTTGTCTTGACATTCCTGATTCTTCTGTCCAGGGAGTCTGTTCTAGTATGGGCAGAAGGGGTTTAACAACTCTTGGCGTGTCTTGGTGGATAAAGCTGCTTCTCTTAAGTTGTCCCAATGCAAGATTTTGGAATCGGTCCTTCATTGGATGTCTCGGCATGCATAAAAATTGTTCTGTCTGTATCTGTGTCTCTCCGTTCTCTCAGTGCTGGTATCCTCCACAATTTCTACATCTCCAATATTGGTGTTGATTTCATCGCTCCCGTAATGACCCTAAGTGCCTGGTTTTGTACTCTGTCCAGTTCTTGCAGTGTGGTGTTTGATGCTGAGCACCATGCGGATGAATCATATTCTAAATGTTGGCGTATACTCTGTTGGTAAACTTTACTGAGTATTTCTCACTCGCACCCCACGTGGTTCCACACAGCTTTCTTAGAATAGCCAACTACCTCCTTGCTTTATGGGTTGCAAGATAGTTTATTATCAAATGTAACTCTGAGATATGTAGCTACATGCCTTCTTTCACAGGCTCATTGTTCATGTAGACAGCTTCTGCTTTTTGTTTAGGGGAGAGAGTGAAAAGTGTAGTACTGCATTTGTCTGTATTGATGCTGATACACCATCTATTTGTCCATGAATTCAGTGCATTCATAGCTCTTTGTAACAATTTGGAGGCCACTGTTGCATACTCCTCTGTGCACCACATTACCAAGTCATCTGCATACATTGCCACTTTGATACCATGTGGAAGTTCAGTAACTAGGTCATTGATGTAGATCAGAAAAAGTGTTAGAGATAGTACCCCTCCTTGTGGAACGCCCTGGTGCAGTAAGACCTTCTTACTCTTAAGACCATCCAGTTGCACTCTGGTTCTCCTGTTATGCAGGTATGCTTTGACCCATTTGTATATCCTGCCATTTACTCCATAATTTCTCAGTTTCTTCAAAAGTCCTTCCTTCCATACCTTATCAAATGCTTTCTTAAGGTCTATCCGTGATGCTAGTACCAGTTTCTTTTCTTGAAACGCATCCTCAATTTCCTGGGAAAGATAGGTTGCCTGATCTTCGGTAGAGTAACACTGTCTAATGCCTGCTTGCTGTGGGACAAGGAGGTTTTCACTTTCCAGGTACCACTGCGGTCTGAAATTGATTATATGTTCATTGTTTTACACAAACAGCTTGTAAGGTGATTGGTCTATAGCTGGATGCCATTGAACCATCTTTTCTTGGCTTTCGTAATGGTATCCTAATTGCTTCTCTCCCTGCCTATGGCACTCTACCTGTGATCCAGCAAATGTTGTAGATTTGCAGTAGTTTAGCTTTAGCTGCAGTTCCCAAGTTCTTAATCATTTCATTGGACACTCCATCACTGCCTGGTGACATTTTAATTTTTTTAATTTGGATATTGCCAGCTCTAGCTCTCTTTGTGTAATGTGTATTTCCATGACTTCATGTGTGGCCTCTTCTTGTCTTGCATTTTGTTGTTTTAAACAGGTCTCTTGTTGTTTCTCTAGACTAATTTCAATATTATTGTCATTTGCAAAGAAGTCTGCAAAATGATTTGCTGCCTTCTTACTTGTTAGGATGTTTCCATCCTTCTTCAGTGTAATTCAGTGTTCAGCAGTATATAATGTCATAATTCACATACGTACATAAATTCACAATTCACAGAAGTATCAAATGTTACAATTCCTCTGCAGTATAGCATATCTTGCACTGTCCAGGCAAGGATATTAAATCACCTAACTGTCTCATTCTGGTTAAGCGTCTGAACTTATGGCCTTTCCAGTGTTATCTAGTTCTGGTCTATCCCCCTCCTGAGCTTTGGTTTCTGATCAATCTGTTTCTGATTGACTTAAATTCGTGCTATACTGGCGTATATCTCGACTTGTCTCTAATCGATCGCTCTTTCAACTATCAGTCTCCGGTCTAGCTATTTTGGATTAGCTGACCTACTGCCTAGTGGCTGAGGCTTCCGCTCCTTCTAAGTGTCTGGGTTTACGCACTTCTCTCTATGACTTGGCTCTGCGGCTGTAATCTTTTCACTTTGGTTCTAGGCATTCCGCCCAACTTAGGGTCCAGGATTAATGTCCTTCCAGCATTACCCCGGTCCACCTCTCTATGACTTGACTTTGCAGCTGTGATCTTTCCACTTCAGTTCTAGGCATTCCACCCAACTAATAAGGGTCTGGGCTTAACGCCCCTCTGGCGTTACATCACCTGTCCAAAATATGTGCCTGAAACATAAATCATGTACATTTCCTCTGCCCCCTGCAACAGCAAATATAAGTTCCCAGCTCCATCTGCTGAACCAAAACTTTAATATAAATGTATATTTTCCTGTATTAAACACACCCTTTGCACATACAATACAATATTTGAATTGAGTTATTTGTGGGTCATCATCATTGCCCTCCGAACATGTCCACAGGTGCTCAGATCCCCTCCACAGCAAGTCTCGCAGTGTCCAGCGACTGACGACTCCAGTTCTATGTTGGTTGATTAGTCTTCCTACACACCCACTAAGTTTCTCGTTTATTTGAATGTAACAGGAAAAATATTTCAAAACTTGCTTTGGACAGCAAGTGAAAGAATCGACTGAATCAGTCATTTTTCAGTGGGATGGACATGAGTAAGATTTTCTATAGGTTCAAGTGTTGTTTATTTTGTCTGCTGTGAGTAAAGCAAAAACTCTAACCTGAAAACTGTGTGATGGTAGCACTGGATTACCTTTATTCTTAGTCCTTCAGTTGTAACCATGCACTAACACTGACCCCACCAAATGTGCTACATCTACTCTCAAATATTATTAAATACATATAAATACAAACTGAGCTAAATTGTAAACACTTATACATTCACTGCACATACCTGCTCTATCTTTATTCAGGAAACTAGCACAAGAAGCACAAAAGAGCAGCAGAAAAAAGACTTGCAAAACTGAACTTGATCTAGCCATCTTTATGAAACTGTTGGTGAAAAATATCTTGATTTCTTTGGTCTGAAAATCAACAAACAAAAGAATGTTTACATTTAAGTCAAAAAATATAAAATAGTTGGTTTTTTAACTCTTTAACTGCAGAACTACACTGTGGTCGTCATTAATGAAAAACATTTTTTACTTTTCAATCCATCTTTTCGTGGTCAGCCCTTGGGTCTGGTGTTTTTACAACATTTATTGAACACTTGTAGTAGTTGTGTTGTGATTTGATCTTTCTGCCTTGTCCATTTTATCTAAATATTTTATGGTGGGGGTTATTCCTATCTTTTTTATAAGTTCATTTCTGATCTTATCTCTCGGGCTTTTTCCTGTCATTCATCTAACACATTTCATCTCAGTAGAGGTTATTTTTCTTATTGTTCTTGCATGTAGAGTCGGGACTCAGCAACTAACTCAACTCACTGGCATCAGTAGCACAACAATAACTCAAAAATAACGAACAAACTTTTTACTTTAAATAGCAATACAAAGTTAAGTAAAGGAAAAATTAGTATTACTATTAGTCTATTATTAGTAGTATTTTATTTACTATTTTTCTACTAACAATATTTGTTAGTTAATGAGAAACTCAAACGTCATAGGCAAGACAAGACTGAAAAGGCTATTATATATTAATTGAAGGTATCATTCAGAAATACTGAAAGAAGAAGTGGATGTCTTGCACAATATGAAAGCAGGAAAAGCTCCTGGGCCAGATAATATAACTAAAGAAAAGAATGAAGCCATGGGTAATTTTGGAGTAGAAATAATAAAAAAAATATTGAATGATATCTACAACACCGGATATATACCAGACGACATGCTCAAATCAATATTCATAGCCCTACCAAAGAAATCTGGTGCGAATGAATGCTTTGATCATCGCACAATAAGTGATATGAGTCACATGACTAAGATATTACTAAAAATCATCATGCGAATAGAGCGAAAACAGATCTATGACTATGTTTCACAGATTATACCAAAGCATTTGACAAAGTAAAGCACCAAGAGACAATCAAAACTTTAGTATGCATAAACGTAGACGGCAAAGATCTAAGAATAATAAAGAACATATACTGGCAACAAACAGCGGCCATAAGAACTGAAAACTAATTGGGAATGTTTCAACAAATAAAACAGGGTAGGGTGTTAGGCAAGGTTGTGTGCTGTCACCAGATTTGTTTAATATTTATAGTGAGATTATTTTAAGATCCATAAGCGGCATGCCTGGATTAACAATTGGAGGTCATAATATAAATAATCTAAGGTATGCTGATGATACAGTCTTAATCGCTAAGAGTGAAAATGAGTTACAAAAAATGTTGGACATTGTAGTGAAAGAAAGCAAAAATAACGGACTCAGCCTAATAGCAAAAAGACAGAAGTAATGGTAACAACAAAGAAAAAGACATCACCTCAGTGCAAAATAAAGACAAGTGGAACAATATTAAAACAGGTAAATGAATTTAAATATTTGGGAACTTTGTTATCCTCAGACAGAAGATGTACAAAAGAGGTGAGATGCAGAATGGCTCAGGCAAAAGCAGCTTTCCAAAAAATGAGGAAGATACTATGCAATCCATTTTTGACAATAGAAACAAGAAAAAGAGTTCTTAAATGTTACGTAGAGCCAGTCTTAACATATGGATGTGAATCATGAACAATAGGACAACAGACAAGGAAATCACTGGAGTCTGTAGAAATGTGGTTAAGCCAAAAAGAATGTTAAGAATACCATGGACAGTTAAGAAGAGAAATGAAGATGTTCTGAGAGAGGTCAAAGCAAAAAGAGAGCTATTTTCCAATATTAGGAAGAAACAATCATCATCTTTTGGCCATGTAATGAGAAAATAGCTGGAATATATTGTGACAATTGGAAAAATTGTGGGACGAAGAGAAAGAGGGAAGCAAAGAGAAAAGATACCAGACAGCTTAAGACTTAAGAGAATGGCTTGGCAGAAGGTCAACAACAGAAATGATAAATTAATAACTGTCGAGATCGAAAGTTGTCAGTTGTGGACTAGTGGAGAGACATGATGATCACCTACACCAGGAGGCTTGGTACTTGATAAGTTGATGAAGATCATTCAGAATGGATTTTAGCATTCAATAATATAAATATAAGCTTTATATTTAAACAAAATTATTTCAAATATTTTATCAAAGTACGTACACTTTCGACTGTGTAGTGCGTTTGTGTACAGTTAAGTTTTGTACTATCTATCTATTGTTGTTATTTGTCCTTTCGAGCCAAAGATGGCACATAGGGCAGAACCACAATCTCAAAAACAGAAACCTTTCGTGCCAAAGAAATGGCACATATTTTCATATTATTGCACTGTCACTGAGTGTCACCTTGTGACGCCTTGTCTGTTGTACAATTCAGTACATCTACTGATCTACTGTCTACTCAGTCTATCTACTGCTATACTATATGATATGACTATAAAATATGTATTATTATTATTTGTATATGGTTCTGTTTCCATAACAATACTTTTTACAATGACAGCTTGTCAAGCCATCGATCAACCTCCTTAGTCGCCTCTTACGACATGCCTGGAAGGTCACAGTGTCACTATTCTTTACCTCTTATTAAGTTATTCTATTGTACTTACAACTTTGTTATTGTTCCAAAGGAAGAGATGAATTATGATAATTATCAATTATCGATGATAATGACGGTCGATAACAATAACATCAAATAGTAGTACTTATCATATTCAACAATTTGACATTTGTAGTATATGATTTTCTAACAATAACAATCAAACATTATATCAATTGTATGTGTTACTATTAAAATATAATTATAATATTTGATGGTTAGTTAACAAAATAATACCTAGTGATCCCACTTCTGTCCATGTTCCCCTTTGGACCAGGATACGTCTGCTACAGGATCGTCCTAGTTCCGCTTGACTTCCATATGTCACGATTTAGTTTCGAATCTCATCATTATGAGAAATACCGATTGGAGTAGGCGATCATGTCCTTCCACAATCTTCTATCTACAGTGCATCGTATCAATTCAGTTGTTGACTGTTTTCCATATTATGACACCAAGATATCCAGTATTTTCTCTTTTTGTCGTCCACGATTCTCTTTCCTTTTATGCTGATTTATTCTCATGATTTCATTTTTCATGATTTAGTTTCGAATCTAGTTATTCAATAAATGAGAGTAAGGCAAGGGTTCATCCCCAGCTCTCTGTACGTGTATGCAAATACTGTACGGCGAACCTAGGGGATGGAGAGAGACCAAATGGCTTGACAATCCTGAGATATAAGGTTGTTTACTTGAGTGAATTCTCTAACAGTGAAAATAAAAACTGGTAAGATCTGGTAGATCCGTAGCACGCGGAGAACAAAACAAAAAATGAATTAATATTTTAAAAAAAAAGTGTTTTTTTTTGCAGCTTTACGTAAGTGAGGAACAAAACGAAAGCAAAACGACGTTTCGGCTCACTAAACCTTCAATGCAGAGATTCTTTCAGGTCGGCTGAATTCATGCAACGTTCTGTACAGGTCTAGCCACCTGATGATGATGAGCATTGAAATCTAACTACTTGGTACAGATACACACAGAAATCTAACTACTTGGTACAGATACACACAGAAATCTAACTACTTGGTACAGATACACACAGAAATCTAACTACTTGGTACAGATACACACAGAAATCTAACTACTTGGTACAGATATACACAGAAATCTAACTACTTGGTACATATACACACAGAAATCTAACTAATTGGTACAGATACACACAGAAATCTAACTACTTGATACCAGTGTCGTATTCTCTATGTTGTCGCAGCTACCGCCGGTAGCCTTGAACATCATCAGCAAGTGCCGGGCCTAGTGGCGTTGGTGTCATGTCTTTCCAGAACTTTCGATCTCGGCAGCTATTTATCATTTCTGTTGTTGACCTTCTGCCAAGCCATTCCCTTAAGCTGTCCGGTTTTTTTTTCTCTCTTTGCTTCCCTCTATCTCTTCGTCCCTCAATTTTTTCCAGTTGTTACAATATATTCAAGTTGTTCTCTTCTCATTACATGACCAAAAAATGATGATTGTCTCTTCCTAACATTGGAAATTAGCTCTCTTTTTACTTTGACCTCTCTCAGAACCTCTTCATTACTCTTCTTAGCTGTCCATGGTATTCTCAACATTCTTCTGTAAAACCACATTTCTACAGACTCCAGTGATTTTCTTGTCTGTCCTATTGTCCATGACTCGCATCCATATGTTAAGACTGGCTCTACATAACATTTAAGAACTCTTTCTCTTATTTATATTGTCAAAAATGGATTGCATAGTATTTTCCTCATTTTTTGGAAAGCTGCTTTTGCCTGAGCCATTCTGCATCTCACCTCTTTTGTACAACTTCCGTCTGAGGATAACAAAGTTCCCAAATATTTAAATTCATTTACCTGTTTTAATATTGTTCCACTTGTCTTTATTTTGCACTGAGGTGATGTCTTTTTCTTTGTTGTTTCCATTTTAGTAAATCTAAATTTAACTTGATGTTAACTGAGGCTGGTTTTGTTCTTTTTAATATTACTCTATGCTTTCCCACAACTGGTACATGATCACTATAGCAATTTGCCCCTGGTCTAGTTTTCACACACACCAGACTGTTTCTAAATCTATTGCTTATCATTATATAATCAATTTGATTACGTGCGTTGTCCCCTGGACTTTTCCATGTCCACAGACGTCTTCTATCTATTGACCTTTCGAGCCGTAACCGGCCCATAGGGCGTAGACCAAGATACACCTTCTCCTATATGAATTTTTGTTCTAGCAGTTTTCTTTTAAAGATATTTTATCAAATCTCGCCATCTGTCTCTGTTCTGTGCAAGCAGTTCTATCTCATTGAGGGAGCCGATTCCTGCTGCTCTTGCCTCTCTCATCAATGTTCTTCTCAGTGTCTCCCTGGGTCTTCCTCTTTTTCTTTTACCTGTTGTTTCCCATATGAGGGCTTGCTTTGCTATTCGATTATTATCTCTTCTCATCACATGTCCAACGTATGACCATCGTCTTTTCTTTATTACTGAAGATATTAGTGGTTGATTGGCGATTTCTCTAATTTCCTCGTTTGTTTTGAATTCGTTCCATTCTATACCAAGTATTTTCCTTAGACATTTATTTTCGAATGCGTTCAACTTTGTTTCTATATCTCTTGTTGTTTTCCAGCTTTCACACGCATACGTAAGGGTTGATAGTACATTTGATTTGAATAGCCTAAGTTTTGTGTTTGTGCTAATGAGTTTTGATTTCCACAACTTTTCAAGGCTTCTGAAAGACATTGCTGCTTTAGCCAGTCTGATTCTAATTTCTTTGCTCGTATTCCCTTCTCGATCAATGTGACTTCCAAGATAGATAAAGTGATCGATCTCTTCTACTGGTTTGTTTTCCATGTATATTTTGTCACTTGTTGGAATTAAACTTTTCATGACTTTAGTCTTTTCATGATTGACCTCAAGCCCAATTTTGCTGGCTATTGATGATAGTTCATTTGTGTTTTCCTGCATCGTTTTTATCTGACTGCTGATGAGAACTATGTCATCAGCAAAGTCGAGGTCCTCCAAATGGTCTCCTTGTATCCATTCGATGCCTTTATTACCAGTGCAGCATTTCTTCATCATGAAGTCCATAACAATTCCAAATAACAAGGGCGATAAAATACATCCTTGTTTAACCCCAGTTTCTATTGGGAAACATTCGCTCAGTCCTTCCTCTGTTCGAACTGCACATGTGTAACCATCATACATGTCTTTGATAATATTTATGATTTTTGATGGTAAACCATATTGCTTCAGAATTTTCCACAAAGAATCTCTATGAATACTATCAAATGCTTTTTTGAAGTCGATGAAGTTAAGTACAAAAGGTTTTGCTTTTCAATGTGTTCCTCCAATATAAGTCGTAGAGTGAAAATGTGGTCAAGACAGCTTCTCCCTTTTCTAAACCCAGCCTGTTCTTCACGCATTACTGTATCTATTGAATCCTTTATTCTATTTAGGATGATTTTACAGAATAACTTTGAGGCAACTGACAAAAGTGTCACGCCTCTCCAGTTGTTACAATCTCTAAGATTGCCCTTTTTTGGGATCTTAACAATGATTCCTTTTTTCCATTTATGAGGCGTCTTCTCTGTTTTCCAAATGATGTTGAACATTTTTTGGAGATGTATTAAATTATGGCTATCAATTGCCTTGAGGATCTCAGCTGTTAACTTATCCTCTCCAGCAGCCTTGTTATTGGTCATTAGCTTTAAGGTGGTTTCTATTTCACTCAAGGTGAAGTCATCTAAATTTACATCTAATTCTGCTGCTGGTGTTTCAGCTTCAAAATCTATTAAACTGTGAGGTAGTGGACGGTTAAGAATTTCTTTGAAGTGTTCCGCCCAACGGGCTTTTATGTCTGCGCTTGTTGTTAGCATTAATCCAGATTTGTCTAGAATTGGTGTTCCACTGGATGTATAGGTGTTTGTCAGCATCTTTTGTACAGTATAGAGAGTTCTGCTGTCTCCTGTAATTGCAGCTGTCTCTGCTTTCTCTGCCAAGTTGTCTATATAAGCTCTTGTATCGCTTCTTGCCGAACTTTTCACTTTGTTGTCTAATTCTTTGTATGTTGCTTTTGCCAGAACCTTTCCAAGATCTGTATTTACATTAGTCATGGCTCTCTTTGCTTCTCTTCTTTCTTTGATGTATTTCCATGTGGTGTCTGAGATCCAAGCTCGTCTTTCCATTTTCTTCAGTCCGGCACTTGCTTCTGCTGCTGTCATTAGTATTTTGCTCTGTGAGTCCCACATTTCATTGATATCTAAGTCTATTTCACCGAGTGCTGAATAACAATTACTTAGCTCTATGTTAAACTTTTCCTTTATGGCTTCATCTTTCAGTTTATGACTATCAATTTTATGTGTAATTGGCCTCTTCTGTTGGTTTCTAAATTTTAATCTTATTTTCCCAATGCACAAGTTGTGGTCACTATTAACATCAGCACCTCTGTAAGCTCTTACATCTATTAATGATGATCTGAATTGTTGTTTAATACATAGGTGGTCAATTTGATTTGAGGTTCTATCATCAGGAGATATCCATGTTGTTTTGTGAATATTTTTGTGTGGAAATAATGTCCCACCTATAACTAAATTTTCTATTAAACATAATTCTATTAAACAGACGTCTTGGATGTTGCTTAAACCAGGTGTTTCCTATCATCATGTTGTGTGTTCTTGCCCAGTCAATAAGTTTCTCACCTCTTTCATTCCTCTCACCTAAGCTATAATGACCAACTACTTCCTTAACTCTTTCCTTTCCTACTTTTGCGTTAAAATCCCCTAGAACTATGGTGTTTTCATGTGGTTTGCATTTATGAAGTGCCTCATTTAACTCGTAAAATTTATCAATTGTTTCCTCTAGACTGTCTGCTGTTGGTGCATAAACTTGTATAAGATTTTTGTCTATTGGCTTTCCTTTCGATTTCACTAAAAGGACTCTGTCAGATATTGGGTACAAGCCTTTCACTATTCTTGCTCTTTCTGCATCCAAGATGATACCTACTCCTCTTTGGTGTTCAGTACCTCCAGAATAGATTATTTTCTGTTTATCAGAATATATCTCCCCTGATCCGGTGTATCTCATTTCGCAAAGTCCCAGTATTTGTAAACCAATTCTTTTCATTTCTTTTATGATTAATTTTCTAGCTTACCCTTCTGCATGAGTGTTCTCACATTCCAAGTACCTATCTTTAGAGTTTGTTTAATCTTTATTTTGCTTACAGTAGCTTGATGACGATCGGGTATCACTTGTAGCACATGATATCCCCTACCGAACGAGGGTTTTCCATTGGAATCCACCTTGACGTTGTTGTCGTTATGTCTAATGTTGTGGCGATTCATGATTATACAAAAATATTCTGTTGCCTTTCGTTGGTTTGTTTACGGTTGGCTCCGCTAGCCTTTGACTAAAAAGTCTCACCCACAAGGCAGAGGGGTTGTTATACTTCGGGGTACCCTCCCCTAGCCTTTTACTCTCCCGAGCTTACCTGCAAACCAGCAGGGCAGCCACAGGTTGTACTGTTTACTGCATACCGTAGCAGATATAATTACCCGACCTGACACATTTTGAACATATTAAAGAATTACAAAAGGAAATGATAATTTATTTTATTTTTTAATAATTATATTACAAATTTTATAATATTCTATTACACATTTCATAGGCCAATATGATTTATTTGCTTTGATTTGCATTTATTAATGCAAGGTTTTCCTATGGCCACTATAACGTTTGTGGATGAAACGAAAACTACTCCACATTGAAACCTCTAGTAGTTAGCGGTACATTTTCCCTCTATCCGGACCTAGTATTAACGACCTTGACATTCAAAAATGGGAGTCAAACTAATATAGCTGGAGCTACCGCTAGAGGAATGCGGGTTCATGGATTATTTTTAGCTCCAGCCAATTATAAGCGTTAAAAGTGAAAGTGAAACTATGTTTGATTACCGGAACTTCCTTAGCTATTTATAACTACGTTATACGCACCAGCATCTGTAGAAAGAACTTTTTCTGCGCTCACGAGAATCAAAACTTATTGTTGCTCAACTCAGACACAAGAAACGCTTATCTAGTTTGGCATTAATGTCCATTGAGAAATTATTCCCTCAGAAACTTAGAAACCAACCCAGCAGTACTTTCAATGACAAAGTCATCAAGACATTTTCGCCCCAAAAAAAGACGGATATAATTAACATATAAATAATGAAGTAATTTAAAATTTAGTGATGTCATAAGAAAATATTACTTTATGTTAGCCTACTGAATATAATGTATGTTTTTATTTATTATGTTGATGGTAGCCAAGACCCCAAAAACCAGTATACGCCACTGCTTGGTACAGATACACACATAAATCAAACCACATGGTATAGATACACAGAGAAATCTAACTACATAGTATAGATACACAGAGAAATCTAACTACATAGTATAGATACACAGAGAAATCTAACTACATAGTATAGATACACAGATAAATCTAACTATATAGTATAGATACACACATAGATCGAACTATATAGTATAGATACACACAGAAATCTAACTATATAGTATAGATACACACAAACATCTAACTATATAGTATAGATACACACAGACATTTAACTATATGGTATAGATGCACGCAGAAATCTAACTATATGGTATAGATGCACGCAGAAATCTAACTATATGATAAAGATACACTTAAACCTAACTACATTGCAATAATATGTTAAACTATCTTAAAGGAAAATAAGCCGCTTCCCTGTAGTCCGGAGTTTGGTATAACTCTCTATGGAAAAAAATGACACAGCAACATACAAGGCAGGGTTGATAACAAATTCAGAAGACAAAAGGAGCAAGAGAAAAGAGGCGATGCCCAGCACCACAAATATATCTTGTTCATTCTGCGGTCGAATCTGTCTATCAAATATTGGCAGATTCGGTTACGAGAGAAGCTGTTCAGCAAAAACTGCATCCAGCATAAAACACTAATATTTTGCCAAACTACTGACTTATCATGATTGCTTGCTACCAATTGTCTGTCAAGATGCCAAATGCTATATTTATATATGGCCCGTTTCGTCTTGTCAGGCGGTTTAGTAGAGGTATATTATTATTATTATTATTTATTTTTTTTTTTTTTGAGGTTTTGTTTATGTCGAACAGCTTCTCTCGTGGCTGATTCTACCAATGTTTGACAAACAGCTTCTCTCGTGGCTGATTCTACCAATGTTTGACAAACAGCTTCTCTCGTGGCTGATTCTACCAATATTTGACAAACAGCTTCTCTCGTGGCTGATTCTACCAATGTTTGACAAACAGCTTCTCTCGTGGCTGATTCTACCAATGTTTGACAAACAGCTTCTCTCGTGGCTGATTCTACCAATGTTTGACAAACAGCTTCTCTCGTGGCTGATTCTACCAATGTTTGACAAACAGCTTCTCTCGTGGCTGATTCTACCAATGTTTGACAAACACATTCACAGAATGAACACATCAGGCCCACTGATCCACATTTTTTTAATAACATCTTTTTTTCGTTAGTCTTTTCTCGACCATAATTGAGTTATTGAGTTATTTTCGGGTCATCATCATCGCACTCCGAACATGTCCATGGGTGCTCAGATCCCCTCCTCAGCAAGTCCCTCAGTGTCCAGCGACTGACGACTCCAGTTCTGTGTTGGTTGATTAGTCTTCTTACACGGCCACCAAGTTTCTCGTTTCTGGCTGTGCCAATCTTTACTCACATTTCTTTCATCCGAAGGAGTGACGTTGACTCATGGTTGTTGAAGTCTTGTGTCCTTCCCACATTCCGGAGGGCATTGATGATGTCCGACCGACCCATTGTTGACCGTCCTCAAAGATAGCGGAACTAGCCAACCTGTCCGCTCTCTCATTTCTCCGTACTTCCGCATGTCCTGGGACGTAGACTAAGGTGACCTTACGTATTTTTTACTTATGCAATGACTCTACCCATTGGATGCGTACTGAGCCAGCCTCCACTTTCTTATCATGCTCATCGAACCACTCAGTATACAGGCATGGGTGTAGTCTTGTGACTGTAACCAGTTGAATGCCCTGGTCACTGACATCACCTCCATTGTCATGCTACTCGTGGGCATCACTTATCTTCCATGATCTGCCGTACTACAGCCTCAAATTATGCTATGCCATTTTCTGTTAATATCTCGCTGTGATGTGCAATCACTTGCCAGATGTTCCCAGTCATTTTCATAGACGGAGAAGTCATTCAGAGATGATTTACAAATATCTCTATATCGAAAACATTTACTTGGGGCGCTGCTAAATCTATAGTTAACTATGATTGATGAAGGCTACTAATACAGTGTCCAGAACATTTAATATTGTCTCATTTTAATTGTTATATCTGAGGTATTCTGATAGTTTTCCTCTAAACATTTTGCTTCCAATGAACCAGCTGTTTTCTTTATTGTATGTGTGTCTATGATTTTCAACTGTGTTGCCTTAGGAAAAATGCATGTCCTACTTAGATTTGTACAACTCGTCAAATACTTAGCTGATATGGTACCATCTTGTTCTTGATATGGCATCTATTCCCTGTTTTGCTGATACTGGACCTCTTTAGATCTAACAGTGGGCAATATTTTATATTGACCGTGTCACTAACAGTGGGCAGTATTTTATATTGACCGTGTCACTAACAGTGGGAAGTATTTTATATTGACTGTGTCACTAACAGTGGGCAGTATTTTATATTGACTGTTACTAACAGTTGGCAGTATTTTATATTGACTGTGTCACTAACAGTGGGCAGTATTTTATATTGACTGTGTCACTAACAGTGGGAAGTATTTTATATTGACTGTTACTAACAGTGGGCAGTATTTTATATTGACTGTGTCACTAACAGTGGGCAGTATTTTATATTGACTGTTACTAACAGTTGGCAGTATTTTATATTGACTGTGTCACTAACAGTGGGCAGTATTTTATATTGACTGTTACTAACAGTGGGCAGTATTTTATATTGACCGTGTCACTAACAGTGGGCAGTATTTTATATTGACTGCGTCACTAACAGTGGGCAGTATTTTATTTCTCGACATATTTGGTACAGATTTTGACATACATTGTTACTTGGTGACTGCTTCAGTTAAGATCTGCTAATCTCTGTAATTAACTTTGTTTTTAGAGAAACACAAGAGCGTGTCTGAGTCCTGGTATTATGTTGCCATTTATTGCTAAAGATACTTCATAATATTGTCATTGTCTCTGACATTTCGCATGATGCTCTCTGCGGTGATATCAAAAAGGTATGGTGAGAGGATACACCCCTGTCTTACTTCCTTTGCACTTTCAACCAGCCGGATCATCGAAAGGTCCCAGATTTTTCTGTTCTCTTTGTTACGTTTCTCTAAAAAAAAAATAAGCAAAGAACCCCCGGCACGCCAAGTGGCGTATAGGGAATATGGTGTTAGTGACCATTAAATTTTACAGACCTTCGGCACATGATTTTTTGGGGTAATGTGGTCGATATTACGCCCGTGCCGCTTTACTTTCCCAGAAAAAATCCGGTACCCACTTGGGTGAACCCGGAAGACGCCGGTTGGGATCAAACCCTACCTCTTTCCTATGTAGTCCACTTCACTAACCACTGAGCTATCGCGGCTCCCTTACGTTTCCATAGTCTTCTATTAAATTCTACTTTTACTAATGTGTCGTCACTTGTATCAGTCATGTTGGTAATTTAATTATGTCTCACATAATTTTTCAGTTTTTGTTGTTTACATGGTGCATCGATTTGAAATAAGGTTATTTTCTGGTCCGCTTCTAGTAGTCTGATGGTTCTGTCTGATTGATATTGTATCTAGAACTTTGTTTGTTTGGCCTGAGTCTATAGTAAAGCTCGCTCCGTGTTTTGTTATTTCTGTGATTTCGACTGCCCAGCATTTGAACCAGGGGAGATTAACGAGTTTCTTTTTTCAGACGGCCAGGCACTTCAACCAGGGGAGATTAACCAGTTTCTTCTCTCAGACGGCCAGGCACTTCAATCAGAGGAGATTACAGAGCATCTACTCGCAGACGGCGAAGTACTTCAACCAGAGGAGATTAAGGCGTTTATTTTCTCAGACGGTCAGGCACTTTAACCAGAGGAGATTACCGAGCATCTACTCTCAGACGGTCATCATCATCATGTGCCATACCGGTTGGCGTAGGTGATTATGTCCCTCCACAATCTTCTATCTACAGTGCATCGTATCAGTTCTGTTGTTGACTGTTTTCCATGCCATGACACCAAGCTATCCAGTATTTTCTCTCTTTGTCGCCCGCGATCTCTCTTTCTTTCTATTTTGCCAGTTGTAACCAAATATTCCAACTTTCCTCTTCTCATGATGTGCCCAAAAAATGCTGATTGCTTCTTTCTGATGTTTTTTTAAGAGCTGCCTTTTTGTGTTGACCTCTTTGAGAACTTCCTCATTGGTCTTTTTAGCTGTCCAGGGAACTTTCAACATTCTTCTGAGAAATCCCATCTCTGTGGCATCTAATCGTCTTTTCATTTGTTTGTCTACTGTCCATGATTCGCTTCCATAGGTCAGAATTGGTTCTATATTGCACCGATGACCTCTCTTTCTCATTATCAGACGGTCAGGCATTAAAAAAGAGGAGATTAACGAGTTTCTTCTCTCAGACGGCCAGACACTTCAACCAGGAGAGATTAACGAGTTTCTTGTCTCAGACGGCCAGGAACTATAATACATGGACAAATTAAAGACATACATCTTCTTCTTTCCTTCCTCATACGCCTTTTAGCGCCGAGAGGAGATATAATTAGCGTCTTTTGCTCTTTTGTTGTTGGACTCTGATGTTATTATATTTTCTAGTATTTCTAATATTCCGTCAATCCATCTTTTTTCGTTGTCGACCCTTGGGTTTGGTGTTCTCGCAAACGTGTATTGTAGATTGTAGTGTTTTGATCTTTCTGCCTTATCACGTAACCAAACAATTTAACTGTTGTTTCTTTATGTATTCTATGCCGGGAACTATTCCTAGCTTCTTTGCTCAGTTCTTCATTTCTGATCTTATCTCTCAGGTTGTTTCCTGTCATTCATTTAACGCATGTTATTTTTCTTATTGTTCGTGCATCTACGGTTCAGGTCTGGCGTTGGTAGGACCACGTTGGAATGAAGATTGTGTTATTGAGTGCCCGTTTTGCCTCCAGAGTTATTTCCTTGTTGGACAATAGTGGTAAAAGCTGTCCAGTGATTTGACAAGCTTTGTTGCATCTTGAGTTTATCTCTGCTGTTTGTGAAATGTCGTTTGTCACTAGACTTCTTAGGTATTTAAATTCCTCCGCTTGTTTTAGTTGTCTGCCGTCTATTGTTACGTCTTCTCAATATTCCTGTATGGTGCAGAAACATGGACATTAGACAAGAAAACAGAACAAAAAATTGAAGCCTTTGAAATGTGGATTTATAGAAGAATAGGTAGAATTGGATGGAAAGAAAAGATAACAAACGAGGAAGTTTTAAAACAACTGAAAATATAAAGAGAACTACTAAATACAATTAAGACAAGACAAATTAAATGTTTGGGGCATTTTAAAAGACACAACAGCCTACCAAAAGTAATATTGGAAGGAAAAATACAAGGTAAAAGAGGCAGAGGCAGACCAAGACTAACATGGACGAGTAACATCAAAAGATGGACAAGTCAATCTATGACAGCCTGCACCATCAAAGCAAGAAACAGATTAGAATGGCGATCCATGGTAGCCAACCTTCGTTGCGGAGAAGGCACTCGATGATGATGATGATGTCTATAGTTATGTTGATGTTCTGTTTTAGCTGTCTGCCGTCTATAGTTATGTTGATGTTCTGTTTTAGCTGTCTGCCGTCTATAGCTATGTTGTTCTGTTTTAGCTGTCCGATTAGGTATGTGAATTCCTCTACTTGTTTTAGTTGTCTGCCGTCTATAATTAACGCAGGGATAATTCAGGTGTAAGACAGGGGTGTGTACTATCCCCCCTTCTGTTTATTACATACATGTACCATATATGCAAGCTAGCCAACCCATCAGAGACAGAGGAGATCAACGAGCTTCTATTTGCAGACGATCAGGCACTAATACATGAAACAATAGAAGACCTACAAGAACACTTAAACAAACTCAACATCTCAGGCACAAAATACAACATGAAAATCAACATCAACAAAACAGAAGTCATGAATGTTGCCAAAAATAAACAGAACATCATCATAACTATAGAAGGCAGACAACTAAAACAAGTAGAGGAATTCAAATACCTAGGAAGTTTAATGACAAACGATAATTCTCAAACAGCAGAGATTGAATCAAGATGCAACAAAGCTTGTCAAATCATCGGACAGTTATCACCACTATTGTCCAACAAGGAAATAACTCTAGAGGCAAAAAGAGCACTATACAATACAATCTTCATCCCAACGTTGGGCTACCAATGCCAGACCTGGACCATAGATGCAAGAACAATAAGAAAAATAACCACTACTGAGATGAAATGTGTTAGACGAATGACAGGAAACAGTCTGAGAGATAAGATCAGAAATGAAGAACTGAGAAAAAAGCTAGGAATAGCCACCACCACAGAATATGTAAGGAAACAACAGATAAAATGGTTTGGCCACGTGACAAGGCATGAAGAACAAAACACTACACAACGAGCCTTCAACAAATGTTGTGAGAACACCAGACCCAAGGGTCGACACTAAAAAGATGGGTCGATGGAATATTAGAAGCACTTGGAAATATAACAGCAGCAGAGGCGAACAGAAGAGCAAAAGACCGCAAATTATATCTCCCCTTGACGCTGAAAGGCAGATGAGGAAGGAAAGTAGAAGAAGAAGAAGTAGATGTTCTGTTTCTTTTTTGCGACATTCATGACTTCTGTTTTGTTGATGTTGATTTTCATGTTTTTGTGCCTGGGCTGTTGATTTTATTTAGGTGTTCTTGTAGGTCTTCTATTTTTCCACGTATTAGTGTTTGCAAATAAAAGCTCGTTGATCTCCTCTGTCTCTGATGGGTTGGCTAACTTACATATATGGTCCATCTATGTAATTAAACGTAAAAAAAGGCGGGAAAGGGGAGGGGGGGATAGTACGCACCCCTGTCTTACACCTGATCTAACTTCGAAGTGGTCTGTGTAGCCTGCTGCTGTTCTGGCTATGCAGCTGTTGTTGATGTAGAGACTTCTGATTAATTAAGTTGGTTATTTGTTGGCTTACAGCTTAAGTCTTGTCTTGTTAGTATCTCCAAAAGTTGTTCTCTATTTACTTGTTG
This sequence comes from Megaustenia siamemsis, assembly GCA_032433765.1. NCBI lineage: Eukaryota > Metazoa > Mollusca > Gastropoda > Stylommatophora > Ariophantidae > Megaustenia > Megaustenia siamemsis. The sequence continues at coordinate 104,822,010 of JAVIAB010000139.1, read as the reverse complement.
TTGTCTGGAGTATGTATATCGATGTCTGTTGATTTCTATTTATTTTTTTAACTGGAAGTCTTGTGAATATTTGTTGTTTATACTGCGCCATTATGTATTTTAATATTCATTTTAAAAGTGACACTCAAGTTTAACAAAACAAAATAAATCAATATAAACAGCTTGGCATAACACATATTTTATTGAAGAAAACACTAACATCTGGAGAAATCAAATTAAATAGACTGTCATAATGAGTGAAGTTTGTTGAAAAAAAAGAAAGAAAAGTTAATGGAAGTGTTGAATTATGGCAGAAAGAAAATGTACATGAAACAGATATTGATAAGCAATTGAATGTTCATTTTGCAGTTCACAACCAGTTTTGTAATATCATCAAATGTTTGTCATTCACTCAGAAATAAACCCAATAAATGTGAGGAACTCTTGGCTTCAAGATTTGTGCAACAGGAATGTCAGGAAACTGGGGTTAGAGTGGTGGACATTTACAGTTGTGGTGTCAGTGGCAGGACAGCGTAACATACTTGCTTTTAATGACATTTAATCAAGTTTACTTAAGTTTGCAAAAGTTATAATATTGCAACATTCATTGGTGATCTGCCAGCTAGTGATAATGACATTTAGATTAGACCAGGTGCAAGTTAACATTGAAGATTTGCTGTAAAAATGTATGTGCTTTGTGCCTCCTGAAATAAGGTACACTCTAACAGACTGTTAACTTTGTCCATTTAATTTGCTCCTTCCATTTTGCTTTGCCTTCCCTGCTGTAGATTTGCCCCTGGTGCTTTGTGTAAACAGATTTTAAATGCCCTACATTTTGTTTATTTCTCAGATTGTTATCTTTCATAACAATTTCTCATTTAATTTCAAATTGTTGTTGCTATATCATTTTATTTATTTTGTTTCTGTGAATTATGCTAAATCTTATTTCCAGGAAATCATTTCTGTTTGATAAATGACTGATTTCAATATTAATATTTCTGCACTATACATTAAAAAGGAACTCATTTAAAACAAATCATATTTCTATTTTCAGCTTTCCTGTTTATTTATTTGTATATTTTTCTATTATCTCTATGGATTATCTTTTTCTTTAAATTATATTGAACATAAAAAAAACATTCTCAACCATTTCTGATTTTGTTTCACTCCTGTCTACACATATCTCAAATAAAATCATCTGTGAACATATTCAAAATAAGTTAGGTTTTGTTCCATCATTATCATCACAAACATCATCATTATAAGTTATGCAATGATGTGTTGATAATCAATTTATTCATCAGGAACCAGCCATTTCAGTATTGAAATATTGTGCTAACCATCTTCTCAATGACTGTATAATTTGAATCAAATCTTCAAGGTCTATATTTGCCTCTCTTGTCCTTGACTTTTCTTGCCATTACAATTTTTCTCAAACTTTCCCTTGTTTATGTTCAACAAATTTGGCTTCTCCTCTTATTGTTATGGTTTGTTGTATATTTTATGCTGGTCTCATGCAATGTTTTTTTTTCATTTAATTTCTTGGTTGTTCATTATACGCTGAGATCACAAAATTTCAGACTGCTAATCTGATGTACAAGATGCACACCTATAAAATAACACTGGATCTCAAAATCAAGGAAAGACTGTTAATTTTATTTGTAAAGCCAGGTACTGATCTATTAGCTTCTTTTTATTTAACATTTTTTTCTGGTACATTTCCTTAATCTAAATGTTACTGTCATTTTATTCTGCATTCCTTCTTCCAACTTTTGTCATTATTTAAAGTATTGCACTCTGTAGACACTACTATTTATATTTCTGTTATCTTCCTTTCAAACCTAAGATGGCCTTTAGGGCAGAATATTTAGACTCACTCTGTCCGACGATCATTGTTACCAAGTGTCAGTGATACTACTACTATCAGCCTATATTCCAGAGGCACACTGATATAACAAAACAACAATTAAATATAATGAAAATGTATTTTAACATATGCTACATTTATACACTTTAACACAACAGTAATTAGAAATAGGGAAGTACACATCTCATTAGTGTACATATCGTAGTTAGAAAACTGTACATTTTGAGATTGAGCCCTGAAGCATGGTGTCTGTGAAATGACTGAAACTACTTCAGTTAAGTGAAGATTGATAACCGATCTATAAGAGGTGAAAAAAATTAAAACTGCTGTTACAATTTAACAGCAAAGTAATGCCAATAACATTTTGTTTTCTCGTTATCTTTGATAATTTTTCCCTGCATTTGACACATTTAGTCCATGTTTTGTGCCTTCAAATCTTCCATTTACACAAATTGTTTGATTTTTTGGGTCTGAAATAAATATCTTTCACAGATTTATATATAAATATTTACAACCAAAAATGGTGGAAAAAATAATTTACCACATATTACATTTTTTAGGCTGTGGTTTTTGAGACTGTTAACCTCAGATGGTAGATGTACAACAGAGGTGAGATGCAGAATGGCTCAGGCAAAAACAGCTTTCCAAAAAATGAGAAAGGTACATTTTTAACAATAGAAACAAGAAAAAGAGTTCTTAAATGTTATGTAGAGCCAGTCTTAACATAGGGATATGAATCATGGACAATAGAATAACAGACAAGAAAATTACTGGAGGCTGTATTAATGGGGTTTTATAGAAGAATGTTCAGAATAACATGGACAGCTAAGAAGTGTAATGAATATTTTCTGAAAGAGGTCAAAGCAATAAAAGAGCAAATTTTCAATATTAGGAAGAAATAATCATAATTTTTTGGCCATGTAATGAGAAGGGAACAGCTGGAATATATTGTGACAACTGGAAAAATTGAGGGACAAAGAGATAGAGGGAAGAAAAGAGAAAATACACCAGACAGCTTAAGAGAATGGCTTGGCAGAAGGACAACAACAGACATGATAAATAACTGTGGAGATCGAAAGTTGTGGAGAGACTTGATCATCTGCACCAGCAGGCATGGTACTTACTGATGATGTTGAAGTTGTGACAATAGCTTTCTGCATTATTTTTTCACATCCCCACTGATTTTGTTTTCTTTTATAACCTAAAATACATGTACAGTAAATATACTATAATAAAATGCTCAACATATACTTCCTCATTTTGTTTATATACTCCACAATATTAGTCAATTTCATTTCATTGGCAAATGAAAGTGCTTTTTTTAATGCTATGCAATAGTATGTTGTAAAAGGTAGATAATTCCTCCAAGGTTTGCTAGTAGTATGGGGAATATGGAGTTAGTGCTTTTTTTAATGCTATGCAACAGTATGTTGTAAAAGGTAGATAATTCCTCCAAGCTTTGCTAGTAGTATGGGGAATATGGAGTTAGTGACCCTATTTTTCCATGACCACGGAACATTTTTGGGTGATACGGTGAGTACCATACCAGGCTGCCTTACTTCCCAGAAAAAAACTGGTACACATTGTTAGATTCTGGGTGAACCCCGGAGCCTTGTTTTGTTGGAAAAAAAATATGCTGCCAATGGGAATCAAACCCGGGCACTTCTGATCAGGAAGCGAGCACAATAACCAATCAGCGCTCCTATGCAGTATGGCACCTTTTTGACATACATATTATCTCTACATATTAAAAGTTGCTGATTGCATATAAATTTGTGGCAAGTACCGGAACCTTCTAGGGTGAGTAGAAGAATAGTTTTCTTCCAAGAAAAAGCACTGACTTGTATTGTTTAAGTACCTTAAATTGTATTTTCATTTTGCAATTATTTCTGTTGGTAGAAATAACTAACTAAATATATTTACTAAAAGAAAACTATTACTACAGCATCTAACCTGTTTCTGAGATCTATAGAGTTAAGGAATAATAGCAGTATAAACAGTGCAGCCACCACAAGGTTTTTGTGTCAGAGATTTTAATTCAACCCTGATAATTAAGAACTTTTTAACCCTACATAATCTGAACCCACAATCACCTTATTTGGAGAACTACAATGATTTTTGTCGGCTCTGCCACTTGCTCTCCTGGTAGTCATATTTTAATTTAAAAGTACACTTCATTTGAAAATTGTCGTTGCTAAACTGTATTTTTACAATTATACTTTAAACTTTTAAGTCTTATGACAAAAAAAAAAGAAAATTAGGTCATCAATAATACAATAATACTTTTGTAAAAATATACAGCCAATTTGTAAACTTAATTTCTATTTAACTCTTTCTGTATATTTCAATGCACTGTGTGCCATGCCAATTTTGGCCATGTACATTTCGCCGCACAGTGCGTCACTCTAAATTTGATTAGTGTAAACTGTCATCAAACCATATTCTTTTACAAGTCTTGTATCATCTTGGCATTGGTGAAAACTATACCTTGTTCAATTATATAAAAATTAATATATAATATGGTATATGTTAGATAAATATAAACATGTAGATTTATTCTTAAAACCATGAACAATTTTGTCTCTGAAATCTCTCCTGTTGCATTGATAAAAAGCTTCTGCACTGAAAAAGTGAAATAAGTTTTAAAAATATACAAATGGTAACAAAATTATGTGCTAAAGTTATGCTCGAGTCTAATCTTTATCTATGTAAAATAACAATTAAAAGAGAGTGAGATTCTATTAAAATTTGCCATTTCAAACATTTGAAAAAAGCAAGTTCAAAGTTCTGTTAAAATCTGGCAGCTTTTTACTAATAATAAATCATTGACCCACACAATGCTGTGGAAGATCACCACTGAAAGGCTGCATAAATGGACTGGATAATGGATGTGTGTTCGACTCAGTTCCTGTATTTCTTATGAAAGTATCTGGTGAAGTGTATGAAACATAATCTTTAGACCTTACATTTCTGATCTCATCTATCAAGTAATCAACAAGGGGTAATTGTTCAACATAGTTACTGTTGGGATCGATATATGAATCATGAGATATCATTTCTCCATTTAGGGTGGCAGTGATGTTAGTAGCAATATCTAATTGTTTATTTGTGGGTGTTGCACTGGGTAAACTCTCCACAGAAGTATAGCCAGAAGCAATTTCTGATTGTTTATTTGTGAGTGCTGCACTGGGTAAACTCTCAACAGAAGTGTAGCCAGAAGCAATTTCTGATTGTTTATTTATGGGTGCTGCACTGGGTAAACTCTCCACAGAAGTATAGCAAGAAGCAATTTCTGATTGTTTATTTGTGAGTGCTGCACTGGGTAAACTCTCCACAGAAGTGTAGCCAGAAGCAATTTCTGATTGTTTATTTATGGGTGCTGCACTGGGTAAACTCTCAACAGAAGTGTAGCCAGAAGCAATTTCTGATTGTTTATTTATGGGTGCTGCACTGGGTAAACTCTCAACAGAAGTGTAGCCAGAAGCAATTTCTGATTGTTTATTTATGGGTGCTGCACTGGGTAAACTCTCCACAGAAGTGTAGCCAGAAGCAATTTCTGATTGTTTATTTGTGAGTGCTGCACTGGGTAAACTCTCCACAGAAGTGTAGCCAGAAGCAATTTCTGATTGTTTATTTGTGAGTGCTGCACTGGGTAAACTCTTCAAAGCTGTGTAATCAGAAGCAATTTCTGATTGTTTATTTGTGAGTGCTGCACTGGGTAAACTCTCCAAAGCTGTGTAACCAGAAGCAATTTCTGATTGTTTATTTGTGAGTGCTGCACTGGGTAAACTCTCCACTGGTATGTAGCCAGTAACAATGTCTGATTGTTTATTTGTGAGTGCTGCACTGGGTAAACTCTCCACAGGTATGTAGCCATTTATGTTAAATTTGTGAATTTCTGTTGCAGATAGAGGTGGTGGCAGAAAATTGTTGTTTGAAGGCGGGAAAAAATGGTTGTCGCTTAATGGTTGTAATGGTAAATAGCAATATGATGGTGAGGAGAGGTCAGTGGTGACATGTGTATCTCTAGGACAAGGTGATGGTGGGGAAGACATTGAATATTGGGGGAATTTTACAAATGAATCAAAAGAGTCACTGTGGCTTTGATTTTGAGGAATTGCAGCAAAATGTGAATAATCCTTTGTATGAATGTTCAAAGGGAGATTATTCTGATGGCATTCCATTTGTGATGGAGGAACATAGTACGAACCCTTGTTCATTGTAAACCTGGCAGGAGGGAAACAATTTGCAGGCACAGTTGCAGTATCATGACTATGTAAAGAATGTGCTCGTTGCAATGCAATATCAACTAAATTGTTTGACGTGTTTTGAACAATTTGCTGACCCAAATTTGGACTCTTTGGGTGATACAAAAGCAAAGAAGATAGCAATCCCCCACTTGCCTGCATTTCAGTCATTACTGGGTGGCACTCTGTCATTTTCACTTTGTGGCCACGTAATGGAAAGGTGTCAGCATCACTGTAATTGAATACATTGGGATCAACTATTTTAGCAGAGTTAGTACTTGAAGAGGAATTCAGTTTCAGTTGATGATAATCGGTCAGATTTTCTGATGATAAATCAGTGATGCTTGAAGAGTTCATTCTTTCACATTTTCCTATCAACTTTGGCACTTTTTTTGCACTTTCATTAGCTTCATTGCTATAATCATTACAACCAACAGTGCAGTAATCACACTGTTCTGCTGAACCATATTGTGGATCTGTGACTTCACTGTTATCAACTCTGTCAGGTGACCTTGCAGCATTGTCAGAAGAGTGACTAGCCAGTAGTGGCTTTTCTTCTTTTGTTGAGAATATTTCCTTAGAAACTGAGCATGTAGAAACTTGCTTTGTTTGTGAGTTGTTAGAAAATGTTTGAGAACATTTACTTGCTCTTTCATCTTGAGAAATAAGATTTGAGTGTGAAGTGACACTGTCTTCAGAAGAACTGTCTGAATTGTTATTGTTCCTTGTTATGTCAGACCCATGGTTTTTCTGTTGAATAACAATAATATTTGTAAATGTTGGCATCCATAAGAAATGTGAAATAGTGAGTAACAACAACAGCACTAAAACTACAAAACAACAATGTTATATTTTTATTTAATTAATTTAAGTACATTTATATATGTGTGTGTGCGCATAAGCCTGTGTATGTGCATTCATGTGCCTGTATTTGTTTGGCTGATTTTACTCTTATTTTTTTCCACTTTCTGATGTTCAGAAGACTACATGTGAAATGAGTTGCCTCAATTAACCTCAGTGTTAGCAGAAGGTCATCATAGCTTTCCCATATTTTGTTTTCAATGCTTTTCTCCAGGTGTCATGTTTTGGATGTTATGTGTTTTAATAACTCTCAATTTTTGGGAGGATGTGCTTCATCATTTAGGGACTTGTTTGTGCATTGAGCGGTTGAGACTGCATCCAAAGAGGTGTGCATTCATTCTGCATTGTTCTGTTGTGAGTATGAATATTCTAATCTTTGGTCTTTTGTTCAATTGTGGTAGAGAGTGTTGTGAATATTAAGTGTTTGATGATCCCTGTCTCCATGCACTTTATATGTTACTTTTGTTAACATTTTGGCTTCTTTTAAAGATATATTATTTTGTTCATTTTTGGTATTAAATTATCAGCTGTTGTTATTCCTTGCTAAGACCACATGTGGCTGGAATTCTTTGAAGTGATTGCCTGTTACTTGTATTCTGTCAGTTATTAAAAAATTGTAAACTAAAATAACTTTCCCCATATTATTGAAACTGGTATCTAGTAAATAAAAGACACATATATATGTTCAATTAAGCTGATATCTAAGAAACACCCATAAAATAAACAGATCTGATCTTGATATATTTCTGATTAATAAAATTCATATAAGAAAAGAATAATTTCTGTAACAAAGAGATACTTACGAGCATGTAAAAGCACATAAACATACAGTTGAATAAAACAAATCAATAATTTAAATACAACAAATAGATATTAATGCAAAAACAATTATTCTCACCATCACACAGGCTCAATGCACATGACAAATAATTTGTACACCTTATTGATTACTTTAATTATTTTAAATAAATTATTATTCATTAGTTTCCTTTATTACTAATACATTTTTGCTATTAATTATGATTTGATACTTTATAAATATACATTATAATGTCTTAATCATCATTATCTTCTTGGTTACAGACAAATAAAGCATTGATCAAAACAATATAAGCTGCATGAGAGCAATTCAAATTTATCAACTCCATCATTTTGCACAGCAAATAGGCCTCCACATCAAAATTAAAAAAAACAAAAAAACAACTATTTTGTTGTGGATATAACGGAGATTGCCTTTAAATCTGAATGGTATCTTCTTTATGTGAAACCGAACGTTTTTACACATTTCACATTTTCTTGTCAGTTTGCTAAATTTACCAAATCTTTGATTTTATTTAATTAATGAAATTGGCTCTATCATCAGCCATTTTATTTAAAGGGGTGGGGGGGGGGGGGGAAGAAGAGGCAAGCAAATAATTGCAGTGCTGCGGTAACTGTTTAAGGTTGCTGCTACTTCAAGCAGATTCTTCTCATTCTGCAACATTTGAAACAACCAAAGATCAATGTTATGCTATTATTATCAATGAAGTATATGCAAATATTATGCAATTTTCCTGAATTTCTGTCCATCTAGAATTATTTCATATTTGTAAATTAAAACTTATAAGATACAAGCATTAACAGTTTACTGGTTTTGTTGATATCTTCACAATTGTTGTAAAAGTGTATATAAGAAATAATCCATATATTGAACATTTCAGTAGAGAAAGGAGCTTTAAGAGCATAAAGAGCTCTCTGAATGATGTCATACGTTGAACAATGAGGTCTTACATAAACACACAATAACATAACTTAATTAGCTTTTTCTTGAACCCTCTAGAAAACTACTACTCTTTTTAACATTTGGAATGGTCTTACAAAAAATGTATAGTTTGGAAAAAGCCCTATTCCATAGTTTATAATTTCTTAACCCTTTTGAAATTTTTGGTCCTTATAAATCCAAGATCTTTTAAACTCATATTATAGTCAAATTAAATAGTTAACCTGTATGTAAATTTTGTATTTGTAGTTGTAATTATCATCATTCTAGTTTTTGAGAGTCTATTAGAACTCCAGCCTCAATATTATGCTAGAAACATTAGTTCTGGACCTTAGATAGCATATACTGAGAACATGACATAATAATTGGTCCATTCAGTCATGTCTTTGAGACTAACTTGATATCTTTCCTCCGTGACCCATTTTTTACTTTTGATTCTGAGTTTTGTTGTCACCTGTCCCTTTGTTCTTCAGTCAATGTCTGATGCTTGTGCCATTGATCTATCTATCTTTCGTTCGCCTGAAGTATTGTCTATATCTGCAATGTCGTTTCCTGTATAAATTTTACTGTCTTTTGTAATTCTTGCAGTGGCCCATATAGTTTTGTCTGTAGTGTTGTATCTATCTCTCTCTCTCTCGTTCCTTTCGAGCCGTAACCGGCCCATAGGGTGTAGACCAAGATACACCTTCTCCTATATGAATTTTTGTTCTAGCAGTTTTCTTTTAAAGATATTTTATCAAATCTCGCCATCTGTCTCTGTTCTGTGCAAGCAGTTCTATCTCATTGAGGGAGCCGATTCCTGCTGCTCTTGCCTCTCTCATCAATGTTCTTCTCAGTGTCTCCCTGGGTCTTCCTCTTTTTCTTTTACCTGTTGTTTCCCATATGAGGGCTTGCTTTGCTATTCGATTATTATCTCTTCTCATCACATGTCCAACGTATGACCATCGTCTTTTCTTTATTACTGAAGATATTAGTGGTTGATTGGCGATTTCTCTAATTTCCTCGTTTGTTTTGAATTCGTTCCATTCTATACCAAGTATTTTCCTTAGACATTTATTTTCGAATGCGTTCAACTTTGTTTCTATATCTCTTGTTGTTTTCCAGCTTTCACACGCATACGTAAGGGTTGATAGTACATTTGATTTGAATAGCCTAAGTTTTGTGTTTGTGCTAATGAGTTTTGATTTCCACAACTTTTCAAGGCTTCTGAAAGACATTGCTGCTTTAGCCAGTCTGATTCTAATTTCTTTGCTCGTATCCCCTTCTCGATCAATGTGACTTCCAAGATAGATGAAGTGATCGATCTCTTCTACTGGTTTGTTTTCCATGTATATTTTGTCACTTGTTGGAATTAAACTTTTCATGACTTTAGTCTTTTCATGATTGACCTCAAGCCCAATTTTGCTGGCTATTGATGATAGTTCATTTGTGTTTTCCTGCATCGTTTTTATCTGATTGCTGATGAGAACTATGTCATCAGCAAAGTCCAGGTCCTCCAAATGGTCTCCTTGTATCCATTCGATGCCTTTATTACCAGTGCAGCATTTCTTCATTATGAAGTCCATAACAATTCCAAATAACAAGGGCGATAAAATACATCCTTGTTTAACCCCAGTTTCTGTTGTATCTATGGGCCAATGGATTTTCCTCAGTCTACTATATTCAGTGCAGTCTTGAAGTATGTGTTCAGCAGTCTGGGGTGCCTGTCCACATGTACAAGTAGTTGATGTGCCGATCTTGAATTTTGTATACATGTGACTATGGAGTCGATTGTGTCCTGTTCTTAGGCGTATAATGATAACTTGTTCATATCTATTCATATTATGAAAGGCATCCTGATTTGGGGCTTGTGGTCCTCTGATTGATTTGATTATCTGTTTCTTATGATGGTATGTAACTGGTGTATCTAGTTGTGTGCCTGTTGAACCTTCCTTTGCCAACTGATCTGCTTTCTCATTTCCTGGTATTCCACAGTGAGACGGGATCCACTGCAGGGCAACCCTGTGGTGCTTGCAGAGTTCAGTCAATAAGGTCTGCAGATGTGGTAATTTTCTGGATTGTAGTGCCTGGAGTACTGATCTTGCATCTGTCAAGAACACTACAGGCTGTGGGCTAAGATTACTGTTCAGCAGTTTTTCTATTGCCAACTTTATTGCTTGTATTTCTGCATCATAATTGTGACAATATTTCCCTGTTGCTATTTTATTCATATCCCTAGTGTTATTTGGGTACTCTATATATGCACCTGCTCCCCCATTCTTTACTGCATTCTGTGCTGATCCATCTGTGTACACACGAATCCATAGGTCTTGTGGGTATTCTTCATCCAGGAAACTAAGAGCTATTGTTTTTCGCTGTAGACTATTTTGTTCCTCTTTGTCAACTATTCCTTTCACTTCTGTCCGTATTTGAACTGATAATCCTGATTCATCTGTCCAGGGAGTCTGTTCTGGTATGGGCAGAAGGGGTTTAACAACTCTTGGCATGTCTGGTGTTTGTCTACTAATACGCTTGGCTTGGTGGATAAAGCTGCTTCTCTTAAGTCGTCCCAATGCAAGATTTTGGAATCTGTCCTTCATTGGATGTCTCGGCATGCATACAAATTTTTCTGCCTGTATCAGCACCTTTGTGTCTCTCCGTTCTCTCAGTGCTGGTATCCTCCACAATTTCTCCATCTCCAATATTGGTGTTGATTTCATTGCTCCTGTGATGACCCTAAGTGCCTGGTTTTGTACTTTATCCAGTTCTTGCAATGTGGTGTTTGATGCTGAGCACCATGCGGATGATCCATATTCTAAATGTGGGCGTATACTCTGTTGGTAAACTTTACTGAGTATTTTCCCACTCGCACCCCATGTGGTTCCACACAACTTTCTTAGTATAGCCAATTTTCTCCTTGCTTTTTGGGTTGCCTTATTTATCTGCTGTTTCCAAGATAGTTTGTTATCAAATGTAACTCCGAGATATGTAGCTTGTATGTCTTCTTTCACAGGCTCATTGTTTATGTAGATGGCTCCTGCTTTTTGTTTTGGGGAGAGTGTGAAAAGTGTAGTACTGCATTTGTCTGTATTGATGCTGATACACCATCTATTTGTCCATGAATTCAGTGCATTCATAGCTCTTTGTAGCAATTTGGAGGCCACTGTTGCATACTCCTCTGTGCACCACATTACCAAGTCATCTGCATACATTGCCACTTTGATGCCATGTGGTAGTTCAGTAACTAGGTCATTGATGTAGATCAGAAAAAGTGTTGGAGATAGTACCCCTCCTTGTGGAACGCCCTGGCGCAATAAGACCTTCTTACTCTTAAGACCATCCAGTTGCACTCTGGCTCTCCTGTTATGCAGGTATGTTTTGACCCATTTGTACATCCTGCCATTTACTCCATAATTTCTCAGTTTCTTCAAAAGCCCTTCCTTCCATACCTTATCAAATGCTTTCTTTAGGTCTATCCATGCTGCTAGTACCAGTTTCTTTTCTTGAAACGCATCTTCAATTTCCTGGGAAAGATAGGTTGCTTGATCTTCGGTAGAGTAACACTGTCTAAAGCCTGCTTGTTGTGGGACAAGGAGATTTTCACTTTCCAGGTACCACTGCAGTCTGAGATTGATTATACGTTCCATTGTTTTACACAAACAGCTTGTAAGGCTGATTGGTCTATAGCTGGATGTCATTGAACCATCTTTTCCTGGCTTTAGTAATGGTATCATAATTGCTTCTCTCCATGCCTGTGGCACTCTACCTGTGATCCAGCAAATGTTGTAGATCTGCAGTAGTTTTGCTTTAGCTGCAGTTCCCAAGTTCTTAATCATTTCATTGGACACTCCATCATTGCCTGGTGACTTTTTCATTTTTAATTTGGATATTGCCAGCTCTAGCTCTCTTTGTGTAATGGGTGTTTCCATTACTTCATGTGTGGTCTCTTCTTGTCTTGCATTTTGTTGTTTTAAACGGGTCTCTTGTCGTTTTTCTAGGCTAATTTCAATATTATTGTCATTTGCAAAGGAGTCTGCAAAGTAATTTGCTGCATGTTTACCTGTTAGAATGTTTCCATCCTTCTTCAGTGTAATTTTGGTGTTCCTTTCTGTACCCTCGTCATTCAGCTGTTTTACAAGCTTCCACACTTTTCTTGTGTCTCGTTCAAGATTCAAGGACTCTGTTTTCTCTTTCCAGCTTCTCCGTCTGGCTTGTTGTTTAGCCCGTTGAAATTTGGCTTTAGCATGCTGGTAGTTGTTGTGGTGTTCTTGGCAAGGGTTATTTTCTGCTTGCTTTCGAGATGTTTCCATGTCATTGTGCAGTTCCTCTAGTTCACTACTCCAGTATGGTTTGTAGTGTTTCCGTGCCCCTCTAGGTATTGTTTCACTGGCAGCTTGTATTATCAGTCTACTGAATTCATCAACTATTTTGTTGATGTCTCTGTCTGTATTTATATCTTTAGTCAGTACACTGGTATAGTGTTGATACATTTTCCAGTCTGCCTTTTTGTAATTCCATCTGGAGAGAGTGCTGCTCTCCCTGATGGCCTCATTTTGCACCACTAAAAAGACTGGTCGGTGGTCGCTGCCTCCAAGTTGTTTCCCAACAATTCGTGTGATATTCCAATCCAGGTCTGGTGAATGGAAAGCAAGGTCTGGTGTAGATGTGGTATGCCATGATCTGGAGTAGAATGTTGGTGGATCTGTTGCCTGGTTTAATAGTATAAGCCCATTGTCATCCTGCCAATTTTCAAGCTCTTCACCTCTCTTGTCCATATGTTCATAGCCCCAGCTCTGTGAGTGGCTGTTAAAGTCTCCACATACAATTATTCTTTCTTTCAATATAATTGTGTCTAGTGCTAGTGGGCGGTCACTCGGACAGTAGTAGTTAAGTAGATGGAAGTCTGTATTTCCTGTCCTGAGGTGCAGTATTTGATATTCCGCCCCATCCATATACACTTCAATCTGACATGCATTAATGTTGTTCCTTACAAGAGTCAGTATTCCACCCTTTTGTCTATTTATTCTGTCAGATCGGTAGCACTGGTATCCCCTAATCTTCAAGGCTATGTCGTTGTTTAGATGGGTTTCCTGCAAACAGCATATGCTTATTTGTTCTTCATGCAGGATATTTTCTAATTCTATCTTTTTACTGTACCCATCTCTTTTGCTGTTGATGCCTTCAGCATTCCAGTGCATTATTTTGAGTGGTCTTATTTTGGATTGGCCAGTAGCTCTATTCTCTCGCCCCCTGACTCCACAGAGCGGTTGAGAAGGACATCCAGTAATAGAGGTTGGGCCCTTTCGAGGCTGAGGGCCCGGCGCTGCACCTGCCTGAGTGCCCATCACAGGGCGAGTGCCATATCGATTTGCGGTTATAGACATACTTCCATATGCGTTGAGTGCGTGGCATCCTGATTGTTGTGCGCCTTTTGGCTGGTTGCCTCCGACTTTAGCACTTGAACTTGCTAGGGCAGACTGTGGTCTTGCTCGGTTGTAGGAAGGCCTGGCCAGTCTTAGTTTTCAGTCCCTGGTGACTGTTAAGCCCCATCCCCACGACAAGGAGCTGGCCTTGATGAGGGTGCCATTGATAATATAAGCCATGTTTTATCCAGTAGATGCCTCTTTCTTGTTGACTCTCACAGATATGCTTTGACCTGAGTAACTGAACACAATTTAATTTATCTTTGACTCAGCATAGAAGTTATATTCACAATACTGATATCACTACTACTTGCCAGCAATATTTACGTTTGTTCATCAAGAATGGTACAAGGATTGTAAGTAACTGATAGGTGCATTTTGAAATGTATGTAATGCATGCATAAATACATTATATTTTAGTATAGAAAATACTCATATAGGAGAAGGTGTATCTTGGTCTACGCCCTATGGGCCGGTTACGGCTCGAAAGGTCAATAGATAGATAGATAGATAGAAAATACAAACTCGTATAATAATAATTTTATGAATTAGGTGCCATCTCCACATCGAAGGTTGGTTACATAGAGCACTAGTTTATTCTGTCTCTTGTCTTGATGGTGCATATTGTCATCCGTTCACTTGTCCACCTGTTAATGTTATTTAGACCCACTTTAGTCTTTGGTAGCCTCTGCCTCGTTTGCAATCTACCTTCCCTTCAAGGATGACTTTTAGAATGAATATTATGTCTCTTCACATGTCTAAAGAACTTCATTTATCTTTTTTGATTTGTATTTTGTAGTTCTTTTTATATTTTCATTCTGATTCAGAACTTCCTTGTTTGTCTTTTTTTTTCTAAACACTTAATTCTCCACATTTTCCTACAGATCCACATTTCAAAGGCTTCAATTTTCTACTCTATTCTATTTAATGTCCATGTTTCTGCACCATACAGGAAGGTTCAGTAAATATAACATTTTGTATTTCTCACTTTTAGTTCTGATGTTATTAGCTATGACGCGAGTATATTTTTCATGATGTAAAAATAGGTTTTTGCCATTTCTATTCTTTTGTTTATTTCTGTCTTACATTTTCAATTATTTGTTATTAAATGTCTAACATAGCTATATTCTTGAACTCTTTCTATTCCTTTCCCACTTACTTCAATATTTCCTTGTGTATTTTGTGCCTTTTCTCTGCTAATAATCATAGTTTAAAGTCTTTTTAATAATTATTTTCAATCCATATGAATCATAAATACATAAAAAAACACTGAGAAATTTGATTGGTGCTTATTGATTTTGGATGAAAGAAAAGCACACCCACAACATTATAAAATATAGACAAAGAAACAAATATAATTTAACCACAGAAGACAGAAATATTAGAATAAATAAACTCTATGATGAAAATGTCTTTTAAGAATAAAACAAGTAACAACATTACTATGTATTTTTATATAAAAAGAGTTTAATTATATTTCTGAAAATCACTGACAAATACATTTCTAATTAGACTAATGGTGTATTTTATTTAGTCAAACTAATACAAATAAATGTAGTTAAAGCAACAAATTTACTGAACAGACAGTAATTTGGACAGCAATAAGAAATACATTTATATGTAAAGTGTAAAGAAATTACAGCAATCTCTTACTAAAGTGCAAGGTGTATTATAATTTTCACATACTTTTACAAATATTTTCCAATAACTTACTGAAATAAATGTATTAATTCCTACATTAAGTTAAAATAAGTTTCAAATTTCTCCATCAAATATTTCTATTTAGTTTTCAATGTCATGTTTTTTCCCCAAAGAAGACAATACAATATCTGAAGGCAGTCATCATATGTCAGTTGTTCTGAGGGGACACAATGGATTTATTTCTATGATTATTTTCTGGAATATCAGAGGCTAAATGTTGGATTCCTACTCTTTAAAATTGTTGGTCACATCTCAAGACAATGCTTCTCACTCTTTTCTTCTTGGTCAGGTACACATTCTCCCAGAGTGGGGTCAGGGGTTACAACATAATCCTACTCTTGAAGTCACATCTCAAGACAATGCTTCTCACTCTTGTTTTCTTGGTCAGGTCAGGAAATGTACACATTCTCCCAGAGTGGGGTCAGGGGTTACAACATGTATTGGGGCCAAGAATATGCAGAACACATCCTCCAGTCTTGCAAGTTATAGAATTCAACATTAGACATTTTTGACAATCTGGGATGGTCCTGAAGCATAATATCTTTGCTACTTTGACGCATCTGTGGATCATGGTTCTTCTCATTAAGCTGCTGTCAGTTTCTTATACTCAACATATAACACAGAGCATTTTTCTGAAATGAATCTAGCAATAACAACCAGTTGTGACAAGAAATACAAATATCACCTATTTTTTTCCCTCCCAGAACTATTAAAGAAACTTGTCTCCTTTGGTTGGTAAGAGGTTACTGTATTTCAAATAAATGGCCAGGACTTGAAAACACAGTGCTACAATGTCAAAAGCTTACCATGCAAGCAGACGAACCATAGAAATGTTGTTGGTCATCTGGAGTTTTTGGCAAAGGACGGTTTGGGAAACCGTTGCATGTTTTTCTGTCATTAGCCTGTTAGGTATGTTAAATATGACGTGTTTTATGGCACAATATGGTTGTTTTTGTTTTGCATGCCCTATTTAATATTAAATATATTGCACATACAGAGTGGTAATTATAGATTTAAATATAATTGACACTGTTTAGGCTGCTGCAATATTGTAATTCAGTCAAATTAAAAACATCATTGTAGAAGTATTGCCATTATTTTTTGTTTTCTAACAGACAAACTCCAGTTGGTCCATCTGTGATTATTGGGTACCTGACCTAAGAGCTTTCATACGAGAAAGGGTATCATTCAGAGAGATATCTTTGATAGGATTTTTGAGAGGGACAGTTTTGAAAGACTTTTAGAGGGAACATTTTTAGGGGATTTTCAGAGAAGAGAATGATTCAGGAAGATGATTCAGGAAGAGACTTTAAAGGGATACTTTCAGAGACTTTAGATATACCGTTGCAGAAGACACTTGAACAACTTCGTGGAAGAGTTTCTGGTTACATGTTATACATAGAGTTTTATATTATCATGTAATTGATTTTGTATTTGCCCAAGAAGTTGTACTGATTTTCTTACAGAACCTATCTATCTATCTATTGACCGTTCGAGCCGTAGCCGGTCCATTGGGCATAGACCCAAATACTCTTTCTCTTATCTAAATTTTTAATCTAGCAGTTTTCAATCCTTGTAAAGATATTTTATAAAATCTCGCCATTTGTTTCTGTTCTGTGTAAGCAACTCTATCTCATTGAGGGAGCCGACTCCTACTGCTCTTGCCTCTCTGATCAATGTTCTTCTCAGTGTCTCTCCGGGTGGCCCTCTTTTCCTCTTACCTGTTGTTTCCCACATGAGGGTTTGCTTTGTTATTCGGTTATTATCTCTGCTCATCACATGTCCAACATACGACTATCGTCTTTTCTTTATTACTGAAGATATTAGTGGTCGATTGGCGATTTATCTAATTTCTTTGTTTGCTTTGAATTCGTTCCACGCTATACCAAGTATTTTCCTTAGACATTTATTTTCTAATGTATTCAACTTTGTTTCTATGCCTCTTGTTGTTTTTCAGCTCTTACATGCATACGTAAGGGTAGATAGTACATTTGATTTGAATAGTCTAAGTTTTGTGTTTGTGCTGATGAGTTTTGATTTCCACAACTCTTCAAGGCTTCTGAAAGACATTGCTGCTTTAGCTATTCTGATTACTTTACTTGTATCCTCTTTTCGATCAATGTGACTTCCAAGATAGATAAAGTGATTAATCTCTTTCACTGGTTTATTTTTCATGTATATTCTATAATCTGTTGGAATTAAGCTTTTCATGACTTTAGTCTTTTTATGATTGATTTCAAGTCCAATTTTGCTGGCTATTGATGATAGTTCATTTGTATTTTCCTGCATCGTTTTTATCTGACTGCTGATGAGGACTATGTCATCAGCAAAGTCAAGGTCCTCTAAATGGTCTCCTTGTATCCATTCGATGCCATTGTTAGCAGTGAAGCATTTCATCATTACGAAGTCCATAACAATTCCAAATAACAAGGGTGATAAAATTACAGAACCTAGAGAGTGTCATACCACCGGCAATTACCTAAGACACACACAAAATTGACCACTAAAAATATACAGTTTGATAGATTAATAGATGACCACAACCAGTAATGTTATGCAACGAGAGACTTTTATATGCAAGCAAATATTTATCCAAATAAGTTATTGAAATGCAACAAGAGAACTGTGTAAATAAACTTTATAAAGCAATTATGACTGCATCTTTGAGTCATAACATGAAGTGGCGAGCGCAAGAGTTGTTCTGGACATTTGGAGTTGCAGTTTCTATGTTTTGTTAATTACTCACATTGTATTTGTCAATGGCACAACCTCTTATAATATGATGACTATGAGAATATATTCACTGCATTGATTAGAAAATATGAAATGAGGCACTATCATAAAAATTATGAAAATTGGTTTAGTAAATTTATGTTAGCTGTGACAATCTGTAGGCTACATATTTAAGATTTCGTTCATAGGTTGAATTTATTTATTACAGTTTCTTTAATGACACATATACTTGTTACTGTTGTTTCTCTTCTAAAATCTGTGTCTATTATAACTTTAGTTGCCTGGTAATAGCTAGTAAAAGATGTATTAGTTATTTTAGACCAGCCGTTAGATGATATACTCTTATTATATACCATGTTCACACTATATTACAGGTCTGATGTTACATTTGAGCTGAGTGACATAGCCTATATATGATTTTTATTAAAAAATAAAGTTTTTGATAAAATGTTAACAATAGCAACCTAAAATCTTAAATGCTAAAATGACAGTTGCCGATGGAATCAATGATAAAATAGCTTTTGATAATGCACATGATGATCCTTGTAAAACTGATAAATGCGTTGTAGTTTTACACCTGATATAAAGGTCACAAAATAACAAAAGACAACATCAAACAAAAATAAAATATACTTCACAAGCCTTTGCAGTCCGTGGTATCAGACCATCTCCACTGGGAATCCTTTTTTTTCGTTTTAAACATTGTCTGGAAAAAATATAAGAAGGAAATCAGTTTGAATAAATTATTTTATTTCAATAAATTTAATGAGGCTTCTTTACTTTAGAACAATCAGTTCCAAGTATTGCAAAGCAAATATTATTATAGTAGGCACAAGGAGGTTCCAACAAAAATAGACACACAGAAAGAAGAAAGTGTAAACAGAAGTATGGACAAAACTGGACGAACTGTGGAAGACAGAATGAAACAACAAAAATTTGTTCAAGATTTGTTCTTTATGAAGAGTTGAGAGGATGATACAGAAGCTGTAAGAAATCCTTTGATAATTTGTGGGAGCATGTTGTGGAAGATTTAATGAAATAAAAATACAAAATGAAGCATAATTATGTAAGAAAAGGAATCAACATATTTGATGTTTCAATTAATATATCTTTCCAAAAGCTGGACTAGCAAATCAAGATACAAGAACTAACAAATATTTGTGTGATGATGAAAGATAAATAGAAAGATTGAACAGCTGTGTCAATAACTAAGACATTTAAATAGTTATCACAAGTTTTAAAAAAAGTGGCACTCTTCTTCTTCTTCTTCTCTTCCTTATTTGCCTTTCAGTGTTGAGGGGAAGATATAATTTATGGCATTTTGCTTTTCTGTTTGTCTGTGCTGCTGTTATGTTTCCTAGTGTTTCTAATATTCAGTCAATCCATCTTTTTCATGGTTGACCTTTTGGGTCTGATGTTCTCGCTATGTTTATTGAAGGCTTGTTGTGTTGTGTTTTGATCTTTCTGCCTTGTCACATGGCTGAATAATTTTATCTCTTGTTTCTTTATATATTCTAAAGTGGGGGTTATTTCTAGCTTTTCTCTCTTCTTCTTCTACCTTTCATCTCCCTGTGGAGCATAGGTCTTCAACAAACACTTTCCAAGTCATTTTGTTTCTTGCGATTCTTTTAAGATCATCTCATGTCTTCTCCATCATTTTCATCTCTGCTTCTGTCTGTCTTCTCCAAGAATTTCTTGGTCTTCCTCTTTGTCTTTTCCCCTGGGGATTCCAAAAAAGGGCTTGTTGTGTAATACTCTTAGCTGGCTTCCGCAGTGTGTGTCCTATCCAGCGCCATCGTCTACGCTGTATCTCTTTATCCACTGGTATTTGACTGGTACATTTCCATAATTCTATGTTAGTGATTTTGTCCTGCCTATATTTTAGAGCAGTGATCTCTGCAATATGTGCTGCTTTTGCATGCAAGGTTTCTGTTTTTGAGATTGTGGTTCTGCCCTATGTGCCATCTTCGGCTCGAAAGGACAATAGATAGAATTTTGTTCTGCCATTTCCATCCTTTTATTCTGTGTAAGCATTCATTAATGAAAGTCTGTATCTTCATGATTGTCAATTTTGTTGTTCTCCATGTTTCACAGCCATATAATAGGACTGACTTAACATTGGAGTTGAAAATTTTTATTTTTGTATTTATCCTAAGCATTTATGTTTATTGAAGGCTCGTTGTGTTGTGTTTTGATCTTTCTGCCTTGTCACATGGCTGAATCATGCTATCTGTTGTTTCTTTATATATTCTAAAGTTGGGGTTATTCCTAGCCTTTCTCTCAGCTCTTCATTTTTGAACTTATCTCTCAGATTGTTTCCTGTCATTTGTCTAACACATTTCATCTCAGTAGAGGTTACTTTTCTTACTGTTCTTGTATCTATAGTACAGGACTGGCACTGTTAGCACAACATTGGAATTAAGATTATATTATAGAGTGCCTGTTTTGCCTTTAGAGTTATTTCCTTGTTGGACAATAGTGGTGATAGCTATGACATTAATTTGAACAAATTCATCAGCAGCTTTCACAGATATTATTTTATAGCTATGTTTCAGAGTTTAAATATGTAAAGTCAAAGTTCTCTCCCCTGCCTTGATAAGCGTATGGGGAATATGATGTTAGTGACCAGATTTTTCTATGACAATGGCATATTTTTGTGTGATGTGGTCAGCATCACACCAGGCCACCTTTATTTTCCAGAAAAAACTTTTGATACCTATTTTAAGAGGCTGGGTGAATCCCAGAGCCTTGTTGGTCCAAAAAAAAATTCTGCTACTTCTGAGAATTATAGCTGAGACCTTTCTGATTTGAAAGTGAGCACATTCAGCGAGCACATTCAGTGAGCACATTCAGTGAGCACATTCAGTGAGCACATTCAGGAGCACATTCAGGAGCACATTCAGGAGCACATTCAGTGAGCACATTCAGCAAGCACATTCAGTAGCACATTCAGTGAGCACATTCAGCGAGCACATTCAGCGAGCACATTCAGTGAGCACATTCAGTAGCACATTCAGCGAGCACTTTCAGTGAGCATATTCAGCGAGCACATTCAGTGAGCACATTCAGTGAGCACATTCAGTGAGCACATTCAGTGAGCACATTTAGTGACTGAAGTTCCCTTTGCAAATGAGTCTAGATAAAAAAATGTATTATCTCATATAGTATCATTTCAACGTTGAGAATATGATGGACAGCTAAGAAGAGTAATGCAAATGTTCTGAAAGGGGCCAAAGCAAAAAAAGAACTAGTTTCCAATATTAGGAAGAAACAATCATCATTTTTTGGCCATGTAATGATAAGAGAACAACTGGAATATATTGTAACAACTGGGAAAATTGAGGGATGAAGATATAGAGGGAAGCAAAGAGAAAAGATGCTAGACAGCTTAAGAGAATGGCTTGGCAGAGGGTCAACAACAGAAATGATAAATAACTGTTGAGTTGTGGAGAGACATGAACACCTATGCCAGCAGGCACGGTACTTGATGATGATGATGATGAGTATCATTTCTGTTTGCATAGACAATCTTTAAACATGACCATAAACTAACATCAATGAAAGCTACTGATGAATTTATC
Organism: Megaustenia siamemsis; assembly: GCA_032433765.1. Taxonomy (NCBI): domain Eukaryota; kingdom Metazoa; phylum Mollusca; class Gastropoda; order Stylommatophora; family Ariophantidae; genus Megaustenia; species Megaustenia siamemsis. The sequence goes on along the minus strand of JAVIAB010000139.1, from coordinate 104,799,880 downwards.
CAAATTAATGCCATTTGTTAAAACTTGTCATTATTGAAATATGTCTTGGTTGCTAACGCAGCTGTTCTATCTTATCATCACCACTCCGATAATTGTTAGTTCTTGTCTCTTTGTTTTCATTTAAACAAGAACAAGGTTTAATAGTTGATGTCAACTACATGGAAACTTGAAAAGAAATTGAAGAAAAAGTAATAACAATAAACTAGGTTATGTTTTTCCTTTTTTAATAAATGTAACAGATAGAATTTAATAAAATAAATGTAACAGATAGAATTTAATAAAATAAATGTAACAGATAGAATTTAATAAAATAAATGTAACAGATAGAATTTAATAAAATAAATGTAACAGATAGAATTTAATAAAATTGATTAAACCAAGTTAAATTCAAGCAAAGTGTTATCATAACTTCTGATGTTAACTGCAAGAAATCTTGCAATGTTTTGGTATAATTTGCCTCTTGCACTCTGACACACTTGCAATATGATGTTATTCTCCACACAAAAATACTGTCAATCTCTTGTTATTGTTTTCCATCTAACCCTAGTCTCTTGCCTTGACTTTTCTCTCTGGTAAGAAATTCAATGATAAACTAAATACATAAATGATAAACTATAAACAAAAATAGAAACAAGAAAAAGAGTTCTTAAATGTTATATAGAGCCAGTCTTAACATATGGATGTGAATCATGGACAATAGAAAACAACAGACAAGAAAATCACTGGAGGCTGTAGAAATGTAGTTTTATAGAAGAATGTTGAGAATACCAGGGACAGCTAAAAAGAGCAATGAAAAGATTCTGAAAGTGACCAAAGCAAAAAGAGAGCTAATTTCCAACATTAGGAAGAAACAATCATCATTTTTTGACAAAGGTAAGAGAAGGGAACAGCTGGAATATATTGTGACAAGTGGAAAAATTGAGGGACAAAGAGTTAGGGGGAAGCAAAGAGAAAAGATACCAGACAGCTCAAGAGAATTGCTTGGCAGAAGTTCAACAACAGAAATGATAAATAACTGTCGAGATCGAAAGTTGTGGAGAGACATGATCACCTATGTCAGCAGGGATGGTACTTGATGATGATGATGAAGATATCCAATTAATGTCCTGTTCCCTTGATTGAACAAATAACAGCAATGTCTAATCATTAATTTGCAAGATCCTTCAGTGCACACAAACACACACGTGAACATCTACTGAAAGACATTGTGCAGCTTTGGGACTGACCCGATTGTAATGAAGTCAGCTATACTAATTAATGATTAAAATTGGTTTTGTAAGTTCAAAATATTTTATTTCCTAATTTTAAACAAAGTAAATTGATTGTAAAAATATTATTAGCTCAAATAATGCAAAAATTGTACACAGGTTTTCGAAGAGAGTGATAATAAATTATATATATCAAAGTTATGTAAAAGAAGGTATGAAGAGTGCATCCCCAACTCATTTCAGTAATTCACATAGATAATACACATACAGATACTTGTGCACACATATACACAGCCAAAGTAACTATTTTGGTCCTTAACCTTATTAGCACTAAGGAACAAGTAAACTAGGTTAGGACAAAGCTCCCAACTGTCTGTCTCTTACTGCAGGTGGCAGAAGATTATTGTGCTTCAAATATGCTGTAATTATTGTACATCACATTAAAAATATAAGAAAATTACAGATTTATTTAACAAGAGAGTACATTGTTTAAAAGTCTTAATGTAATGTTTAAAAAAATCTCCAGAAATAATTATGGTTTTAATAACCATTTTGTCTTTGCACATAGGAACATAAGCATATGCCTGACCAATATTAATTATTACAATGATCTCTTATTGCTTTATAGATGAATATCTCAGCACAAAACACAACCTCTGTAAACTGTAAAAAAGCCTTTTTAAACAAATAAAATATTTACCTTCCAGATAAGAAAAGAATTAACAGAATCAACAGTGACACGAAAACTCCAACAGCAATGCCTGTAATTGTACGGGTTTCTTGATCTAGAGAAAAATTAATACACAGAGTGGTCAGTGGTTTGATATAAGTAGCAGCAAGAAGAAAGAATACACAGGGTGGTCAGTGGTTTGATATAAGTAACAGCAAGAAGAAAGAATACACAGAGTGGTCAGTGGTTTGATGTAAGTAGCAGCAAGAAGAAAGAATACACAGAGTGGTCAGTGGTTTGATATAAGTAACAGCAAGAAGAAAGAATACACAGAGTGGTCACTGGTTTAATATAAGTAACAGCAAGAAGAAAGAATACACAGAGTGGTCAGTGGTTTGATGTAAGTAGCAGCAAGAAGAAAGAATACACAGAGTGGTCAGTGGTTTAATATAAGTAACAGCAAGAAAAAAGAATACACAGGGTGGTCACTGGTTTGATATAAGTAACAGCAGGAAGAAAGAATACACAGAGTGGTCAGTGGTTTGATATAAGTAACAACAAGAAGAAAGAATACACAGAGTGGTCACTGGTTTGATATAAGTAACAGCAAGAAGAAAGAATACACAGAGTGGTCAGTGGTTTGATATAAGTAACAGCAAGAAGAAAGAATACACAGAGTGGTCAGTGGTTTGATATAAGTAACAGCAAGAAGAAAGAATACACAGAGTGGTCAGTGGTTTGATAAAAGTAACAACAAGAAGAAAGAATACACAGAGTGGTCAGTGGTTTGATATAGGCAACAGCAAGAAGAAAGAATACACAGAGTGGTCACTGGTTTAATATAAGTAACAGCAAGAAGAAAGAATACACAGAGTGGTCAGTGGTTTGATAAAAGTAACAACAAGAAGAAAGAATACACAGAGTGGTCAGTGGTTTGATAAAAGTAACAACAAGAAGAAAGAATACACAGAGTGGTCGGTGGTTTGATATAAGTAACAGCAAGAAGAAAAAAATACACAGAGTGGTCGGTGGTTTGATATAAGTAACAGCAAGAAGAAAGAATACACAGAGTGGTCGGTGGTTTGATATAAGTAACAGCAAGAAGAAAGAATACACAGAGTGGTCACTGGTTTGATATAAGTAACAACAAGAAGAAAGAATACACAGAGTGGTCACTGGTTTGATATAAGTAACAACAAGAAGAAAGAATACACAGAGTGGTCGGTGGTTTGATATAAGTAACAACAAGAAGAAAGAATACACAGAGTGGTCGGTGGTTTGATATAAGTAACAGCAAGAAGAAAGAATACACAGAGTGGTCGGTGGTTTGATATAAGTAACAGCAAGAAGAAAGAATACACAGAGTGGTCGGTGGTTTGATATAAGTAACAACAAGAAGAAAGAATACACAGAGTGGTCGGTGGTTTGATATAAGTAACAACAAGAAGAAAGAATACTTGAATTGCTCAGTGGTGTCAGTGATTTCTTTTTCCTTTTTAGGCAAATTATAACAGTAGTTAAGTATAACGGAGTAACCAGCTGAAATAAAAGTCTCTACATCAACAGCAGTTGCACAGTCGGAACAGCAGCAGGTTACACAGACCACTTTGAAGTAGATCAGGTGTAAGACAGGGGTGCATACTACACCCCCCCCCCCCTTCCACTGTTTATAACATACATGGGCTATATATGCAAGTTAGCCAACCCATCACAGACAGAAGAGATCAGTCAGCTTTTATTTACAGACGATTCAGGCACATGGACAAATAGAAGACCTACAAGCACACTTAAATAGACACCAACAGCACAGGCACAAAATACAACATGAAAATCAACATCAACAAAACAGAAGTCATGAATATCACAAAAGAGAAACAGAACATCAACATAACTATAGACGGCAAACTAAAACAGGTAGAGGAATTTAAATACTTAGGAAGTCTAGTGACAAACAACAATTCACAAACAGCAGAAATAGACTCAAGATGCAACAAAGCTTGTCAAATCATTGGACAACTATCACCACTATTGTTCAACAAGGGAAAAAAAGGCAAAAACAGGTGCTCTACAGCACAATCTTCATCCCAATGTTGTGCTACCAGTCAGTCCAGGACCCTAGGATAATCAATAATCTAAGTTATGCTGATCATACTGTATTACTAGCAGAAAATCCTAAAGATCTACAATTACTTAATGAAATAAACATGACAAGCAAAAAATATGGATTAGACATAAATATCAAAAAGACTAAAACTATGATCATAAACAAAGAAAATACTCAAAACCTACAAGTAAATATCAAAGTTGATGGAATAGTCTTGGAGTCCTCGCACCAATTGAGTATGCCCTGGCAATTCTTATTGTCAGTATGACACAAATTGACAGGCTGGAGAAAGTACAGAATGAAGCTATCCGCATTATCTTGGGGTGTATGAGGGACACTCCCTGTGTAGCAATGAGGTTCTTCTTGACTTTCCAACCAAGGATGACAGAATCAAGATCTGGAGGGCACGAGCATACCTGAAGGTAAGTGCAGATACAGAGCATCCATTGCATCATGAGTTCAACACAGGGAAAGTTGCCAGGCTAAAAAGAGGCAAATCATAGGTGGGCCAAGCAGAAGATGACATCAAACAGGTCTGTGGGCTTAACATAGCATATATATCGTTATATATAATTTTTGTGTTTGTTGTTCGTCCAGATGAAGGCCTACTTGGCCGAAACGTCGACTTTTGTTTCGTCCATTACCACGTAAAGCTGTCACCATACCACTTTTCTTCTTCTTTTTTTTAGTATCGCCATTATCATCAGCTTTACAGCAGCTTCGCATCTCTACGCATCTTGGTGCATCTTGATGCCTTTGCCTCTCTCTGTGGGCTTACCAATATCAACACTGGCGAGGAGTGAATACCGGTGCCTACGTCATTGAGGGGGATATTCTCATGCATTGTCACACTCGACAGGAAATGCATCTGGGTCTCATCTGGGATAACACCGATGAGAAAGATGCAGTCATCAGTAGAGATGGATCTGTAATATGACACCAAAGAAGTGCATGGGCATTTACAACCCGCTCGGCAGGCAGAATAGTCAAGAAAGACAGTGGTGCATACGTCATGATCACGAGTAGCATGACGATGGAGGTGATGGCAGTGACCAGGCATTCTTCTGATTAGAGTCACAGACTACACCCACGCTTGCATACTACGTGATTCAATGAGAAAGATAAAAAAGGTGGAGGCGGGCTCTGTACGGATGCAATGGGTAGAGTCATTGCATAAGTAAAAAATACATAGGGTCACCTTTGTCTATGTCCCAGGACATGTGGGAGTACAGGAAAATGAAAGAGCAGACAGGTTGGCTGGCTGTGCTATCATTGAGGACAGTCAACCAATGGATCAGACGGACATCATCAATGCCCTTTGAGATGTAGGAAGGGCCCAGGACTTTTACAACCATGAGTCCACATCACCCTTTTGATGAAAGAGATGGGAGTTAATATGGGCACAGTTAGCAACAAGAAACTTAGTGGGCATGTAAGAAGTCTTATCAACCAACACAGAACTTGAGTCGTCAGTCACTAGACACTAAGGGAATTGCTGAGGAGGGGATCTGAGCACCTAAGGACATGTTCGGAGTGCAAAGATAATGACTCGCAAATAGCTCAATAACTCAATAGACTTGGACAGTTCAGAGCTACCACTACCTTGGACATACTATAACCAGTGATGAAAATGTAATACTGAAATAAACAAAAGAGTAGGAAAGGCAAAAAACAATTTTAATGCCTTGTAAAATATACTAACATCAAAGCAAATAACACCAGGGCTGAAAATAAGAATAGTAAAATGTTATACCTTTTCAGCATTCTTGTATGGTGCAAAAATATGGACATTAGACAAGAAAACATAACAGAAAATTGATGCCTTTGAAATTTGGAGTTATAGAAGAATAGGAAGAAATGGATGGAAAGAAAACAAATGATAAAGTCTTAAGAAAACTAAAAATGAAAAGAGAATGACTAAACACAATTCAAACAAGACAACTGAGATTTTTGAGGCATGTTAAAAGAAACAACAGCCTAACAAAAATAATCTTGGAAGGGAAAATGCAAGGTAAAAGAGGCAGAGGCATATCAAGACTAACATGGGCAAGTGACATTGAAAGATGGACAAGCCAGCCTATGACAACCTGTACCATTAAAGAAAAAGACAGAGTGGAATGGTGCTCCATGGCAGCCAACCTTCAATGCAGAGATGGCACTTGATGATGATGAAACATCTGTACTATATGTACTACTAATCATCTGTAGTTATTTGTGTCACTAAAACATCTGTAGTTATTTGTGTCACTAAAACATCTGTAGTTATTTGTGTCACTAAAACATCTGTAGTTATTTGTGTCACTAAAACATCTGTAGTTATTTGTGTCACTAAAACATCTGTAGTTATTTGTGTCACTAAAACATCTGTAGTTATTTGTGTCACTAAAACATCTGTAGTTATTTGTGTCACTAAAACATCTGTAGTTATTTGTGTCACTAAAACATCTGTAGTTATTTGTGTCACCAAAACATCTGTAGTTATTTGTGTCACTAAAACATCTGTAGTTATTTGTGTCACTAAAACATCTGTAGTTATTTGTGTCACTAAAACATCTGTAGTTATTTGTGTCACCAAAACATCTGTAGTTATTTGTGTCACTAAAACATCTGTAGTTATTTGTGTCACTAAAACATCTGTAGTTATTTGTGTCACTAAAACATCTGTAGTTATTTGTGTCACTAAAACATCTGTAGTTATTTGTGTCACTAAAACATCTGTAGTTATTTGTGTCACTAAAACATCTGTAGTTATTTGTGTCATTAAAACATCTGTAGTTATTTGTGTCACTAAAACATCTGTAGTTATTTGTGTCACTAAAACATCTGTAGTTATTTGTGTCACTAAAGCATCTGTACATATGGAAACATGGACATTAGACAAGAAAACAGAACAGAGAATTGAAGCCTTTGAAATGTGGATATATAGAAGAATAAGTAGAATTGGATGGAAGGAAAGGAAAACAAACGACAAAGTCTTAAAACAACTAAAAATGAAAAGAGAACTTCTGAGCACAATTAGAACAAGACAAATGCGATTCTTAGGCCATGTTAAAAGACACAACAGCCTACTGAAAGTGATCCTGGAAGGGAAAATACAAGGTAAAAGAGGCAGAGGCAGACCAAGATTAACATGGACGAGTAACATCAAAAGATGGACAAATCAACCGATGACAACCTGCACCAACAAAGCAAGAGATAGAGCAAAATGGCGCTCCATGGTAGCCAACCTTCGTTGCGGAGACGGCACTCAATGATGATGAATGATGAAAGCATCTGTAGTTATTTGTGTCACTAAAGCATCTCTATAGTTCATTCCGAAATTCGTGCCCACATTTTTTATTAATTATCTCGGAAACTGATGAATTTCAGTAAATTTTTTTCATTAAATCTTATTTTCTTATTGGCCTTAAGCCTGATTTGTTCCCCTACCATCATGCATTTAGGAAACTTTTTGTTTCTTTAAGGTATATAAAAATATGATTTTCTTGGTTGTCCTAATTTTTAGGAGTTTACAATACCCACATTTGTTGTAATCAACATTGTCATTTAAAAAGGCAAAATGTCACGTGTTCACGTGTTTATCCACACAATCTTAGCATTTGCTCACACTTACTGAACGTGATTTTGAAAGACGCGCCACTTTTGTCATTTCTAATTTCTTGTTAAATAGGTTCAGAGGCGTATTTTGACCAAATATTTACTATTAATGTATATTCCTGTACATGTGATAATTTGTAAGCTGTTGTGAAGTGACTACTTGATTTTTAAAATCATGAAGAGTTTAAAGTGTCAATTCATCACTATGCAAAAGCTAACTGTGTTATTGTATAGGCACCTTCGCATTTACCTATTTCAATGACAAAGATATACAAAAGTATGAAAAATTGTGACCCTCTTCAATGTGAAACGGATACGCCTTTGACTTGCATTGTCAGAAAATTAATGTAATTTACAGTAAAATCTAATGTTTAGAGCACATGGTTTGATATTTTCATAAAATTATATAACAAAAAACGGATTTGTGCAAAATTCAGACTACCTTTGTACTTATCTTGAGGTTGGTGAAAAACTAAGATTTCATTAAAAATAATTACAGAGATTCATCAAACAGTTTCCCAGATAATTGATAAACTCTGTGGGCAGGAATTTCTGAACGAACTATATATAGGTTCGCTATTTCTTGTCATTCGTTAGGCTTCATATTTACCTGGGGGAGTGCCCTTTACTGCTTCAGTTAGAATTGGCTTTGAAGATTTCTTTCCTGCTGAAGATATAGCTGTGACGCTGACTCTGTATCTTTCATTTTCTGACAAATTTTGTAGAGTCACCATACCAGCAGTGTTGGGAAGAGTCTGTGATCTCTCATCACCTATTTACAATGAAAGGAAAAAACACCAGCAATCATAGATTTTTATCTTTAGTATTTCACCTGTTCTGTTCTGTCACAAGAGCTTGAAATATATGTTTTTACTGACTCTTTCATGCCATTTTGAGGTTGAGGTTTTTATTAATAAGATTATGTTAAATTAATTTGCTGTTGAATAAAAAGAAATGTATCAGTGGAAAGAAAATATACAATCCATGAATATTTTAAAAATATTACATTAACCTAATCTTTTGACAGTGTGGGCCGAAACAAATTCTTGGCCAAAATAGAAAACTATAGAATACAAAGACAATTCCTCAATAATATCAGAGCTTTGAATCAATCTGATGTGCCAAAATATAGTCATAACAATTGATGCGTTAGCTGATGCAATCAAATTAATATTTTAAGTGTGAAATGGTTGATTCATATTTCTTTTGCTAGTCATTGCATTTATGGGTAGAATGATATAGAAAGCAAACAATAAAGATGAAGTCATTAAAGAACAATAAAAGAGAGTATAGTTGTTGAAGAGCATGGCTTTCTTTGTTTTTTTTTAAGCAGAATATCAGAGTTAAAATCAGTGCCAGGAAAAATATTAGGCAGAATATCAGAGTTAAAATCAGTGCCAGGACAAATATTAGGCAGAATCATTCTGGAGAGACTAAAAGAGGCCATAGAGAAACATTTGAAAGATGAACAAGCAGGTTTTAGGAAGAACAGATCATGTGCTGATCAAATAACTACTCTACGTATAATAGTTGAACAAAGTTTAGAACTAAAATCCCCACTTTATATTGGATTCATAGATTACGAAAAGGCATTTGATAGTTTAGACAGAAGAATGCTTTGGAAGTTGCTGAGTCATTACGGAATCCCCATAAAGTTTATTAACCTGCTAAAAACAATGTATGAAAGAACGAAATGTAGTGTGGTGCATGAAGGACAGATTACAGAAGCATTTGAAATAAGAACAGGAGTAAGGCAGGATGCCTTCTGTCTCCATTTCTCTTTCTACTGGTCATAGATTGGATTATGCAAATAACTCAAAACAACAGAAATGGAATCCAGTTGTCACTGACCAAACAACTTGATGATTTAGACTTTGCTGATGACATAGCTCTCCTATCACACAGCCATCAACAGATGCAGGATAAAATGAGCATACTTGAGAGATCACAACAGTTAGGACTGAAGATTAATAGAGATAAGACCAACATTATGAGAATTAATACAGTTGGCAATAACCAAATAAAACTAGGAGAAATATCTTTATTAGATGTACAATCTTACATATATCTGGGCAGTAATATAGATAAAGAGGGAGGAACAGAAAAGGATACCAAAATAAGGATATCAAAAGCAAGAGAAGCTTTCATTGCACTGGGAAACATGGAAATCCAAAGAAATTAGGTTAAATACAAAAATATACATTTTCAACTCAAATGTTAAGGCGATCCTATTAGATGGCTGTGAAACATGGAGAATAACAAAATTGACAATCACGAAGATACAGACTTTCATTAATGGATGCTTACGCAGAATAAAAGGATAGAAATGGCAGGACAAAATCACTAACATAGAATTATGGAAATGTACCAGTCAAACACCAGTGGATAAAGAGATACAGCGAAGACGATGGCGCTGGATAGGACACACACTACGGAAGCCAACTGAGAGTATTACACAACAGACCCTTTTTTGGAATCCCCAGGGGAAAAGACAAAGAGGAAGACCAAGGAATTCTTGGAGAAGACAGATAGAAGCAGAGATGAAGATGATGGGGAAGACAGGGAATGATCTTAAAAGAATGGCAAAAAACAGAATGACTTGGAAAGTGTTTGTTGAAGACCTATGCTCCACTGGAAGCTAAAAAGGTAGAAGAAGAGATCAGAGTTAAAGTAAATTTTAAATAAACCACTAGGCAACTCCAAAATGGAGGAATTATTTTTCTCCGGCTTGGTATTGAACCGTTGATCAGAGGTTTAACAAGCCGCTATCGTAAAAACGATGTTGTTAATGAAACGTAGACCTGATACAGAATGTGTAAATTAGCAGTAGATAATAGTGATAGTTTTTTCGGCCCCAAAACAACAACAAAAATAGGATTCTGGAATGTGCGAACAATGGCCGCTCCGACGAAACATGCACAGGTCGCGAGCGAGATGGACAGATACGATCTAGATATTTTAGGATTAAGCGAAATGCGCTGGCTTGGAACAGGTAGGAGATCTATTGATAATAAAATAGTAGTTTTTTCTGGAAGGGAAGATGGAAAACACCGTGAAGGAGTAGGCATAATGATGACAGACAAAGCTGCAAGAAGTTTATTAGAATGGGAACCGGTAAACAGCCGTCTGATACGAACACGATACAAAACAAAACATGGAAGACTTTCAATTATTCAATGTTATGCGCCTACTAACGAAGCTGATGATGAAGTTAAGGACGATTTTTATAACCAACTGCAACAACTTATAAACAAAATACCAAAACACGATCTTTTAATTGTAATGGGAGACTTCAACGCCAAAGTAGGACAAGATAACGCAGGAGTGGAACATGTGATGGGGAGAGAAGGCTGTAATACAACAAGTCAGAATGGAGAAAGATTAATAGAATTATGTTTAATAGAAAATTTAGTTATAGGTGGGACATTATTTCCACACAAAAATATTCACAAAACAACATGGATATCTCCTGATGATAGAACCTCAAATCAAATTGACCACCTATGTATTAAACAACAATTCAGATCATCATTAATAGATGTAAGAGCTTACAGAGGTGCTGATGTTAATAGTGACCACAACTTGTGCATTGGGAAAATAAGATTAAAATTTAGAAACCAACAGAAGAGGTCAATTACACATAAAATTGATAGTCATAAACTGAAAGATGAAGCCATAAAGGAAAAGTTTAACATAGAGCTAAGTAATTGTTATTCAGCACTCGGTGAAATAGACTTAGATATCAATGAAATGTGGGACTCACAGAGCAAAATACTAATGACAGCAGCAGAAGCAAGTGCCGGACTGAAGAAAATGGAAAAACGAGCTTGGATCTCAGACACCACATGGAAATACATCAAAGAAAGAAGAGAAGCAAAGAGAGCCGTGACTAATGTAAAGACAGATCTTGGAAAGGTTCTGGCAAAAGCAACATACAAAGAATTAGACAACAAAGTGAAAAGTTCGGCAAGAAGAGATACAAGAGCTTATATAGACAACTTGGCAGAGAAAGCAGAGACAGCTGCAATTACAGGAGACAGCAGAACTCTCTATACTGTACAAAAGATGCTGACAAACACCTATACATCCAGTGGAACACCAATTCTAGACAAATCTGGATTAATGCTAACAACAAGCGCAGACATAAAAGCCCGTTGGGCAGAACACTTCAAAGAAATTCTTAACCGTCCACTACCTCACAGTTTAATAGATTTTGAAGCTGAAACACCAGCAGCAGAATTAGATGTAAATTTAGATGACTTCACCTTGAGTGAAATAGAAACCACCTTAAAGCTAATGACCAATAACAAGGCTGCTGGAGAGGATAAGTTAACAGCTGAGATCCTCAAGGCAATTGATAGCCATAATTTAATACATCTCCAAAAAATGTTCAACATCATTTGGAAAACAGAGAAGACGCCTCATAAATGGAAAAAAGGAATCATTGTTAAGATCCCAAAAAAGGGCAATCTTAGAGATTGTAACAACTGGAGAGGCGTGACACTTTTGTCAGTTGCCTCAAAGTTATTCTGTAAAATCATCCTAAATAGAATAAAGGATTCAATAGATACAGTAATGCGTGAAGAACAGGCTGGGTTTAGAAAAGGGAGAAGCTGTCTTGACCACATTTTCACTCTACGACTTATATTGGAGGAACATATTGAAAAGCAAAAACCTTTTGTACTTAACTTCATCGACTTCAAAAAAGCATTTGATAGTATTCATAGAGATTCTTTGTGGAAAATTCTGAAGCAATATGGTTTACCATCAAAAATCATAAATATTATCAAAGACATGTATGATGGTTACACATGTGCAGTTCGAACAGAGGAAGGACTGAGCGAATGTTTCCCAATAGAAACTGGGGTTAAACAAGGATGTATTTTATCGCCCTTGTTATTTGGAATTGTTATGGACTTCATAATGAAGAAATGCTGCACTGGTAATAAAGGCATCGAATGGATACAAGGAGACCATTTGGAGGACCTGGACTTTGCTGATGACATAGTTCTCATCAGCAGTCAGATAAAAACGATGCAGGAAAACACAAATGAACTATCATCAATAGCCAGCAAAATTGGGCTTGAGGTCAATCATGAAAAGACTAAAGTCATGAAAAGTTTAATTCCAACAAGTGACAAAATATACATGGAAAACAAACCAGTAGAAGAGATCGATCACTTTATCTATCTTGGAAGTCACATTGATCGAGAAGGGGATACGAGCAAAGAAATTAGAATCAGACTGGCTAAAGCAGCAATGTCTTTCAGAAGCCTTGAAAAGTTGTGGAAATCAAAACTCATTAGCACAAACACAAAACTTAGGCTATTCAAATCAAATGTACTATCAACCCTTACGTATGCGTGTGAAAGCTGGAAAACAACAAGAGATATAGAAACAAAGTTGAACGCATTCGAAAATAAATGTCTAAGGAAAATACTTGGTATAGAATGGAACGAATTCAAAACAAACGAGGAAATTAGAGAAATCGCCAATCAACCACTAATATCTTCAGTAATAAAGAAAAGACGATGGTCATACGTTGGACATGTGATGAGAAGAGATAATAATCGAATAGCAAAGCAAGCCCTCATATGGGAAACAACAGGTAAAAGAAAAAGAGGAAGACCCAGGGAGACACTGAGAAGAACATTGATGAGAGAGGCAAGAGCAGCAGGAATCGGCTCCCTCAATGAGATAGAACTGCTTGCACAGAACAGAGACAGAAGGCGAGATTTAATAAAATATCTTTAAAAGAAAACTGCTAGAACAAAAATTCATATAGGAGAAGGTGTATCTTGGTCTACGCCCTATGGGCCGGTTACGGCTCGAAAGGTCAATAGATAGATAGACTAGGCAACTGCATATTATCAATCTTTTGTCATTTTGAGCCAAAGACAGCACATAGGGCAGACATTCTAGACTCTTGTGTCTGAAAATATCAAACATCAGACCTTGCACAGGACCCACATTGTTTCTTACCACACTGCTCTGTTCTGGGTGAGTCGCTCAATCTCAGTGAGGGGGTTGATGTCTACTGTTGTTGCCATTGGCCTCAATGTTTCTTTTAGTGTTTTTCTACGTTGACCTATTTTTCATTTACCCTCTTGTTTCCATTTGAGGACTTTACTTTGAGACTCTCTTGTTGCCTCTTCTCATCACATGGCCAAAATATGACCACCTTCTTCTCTTGTTGCCTCTTCTCATCACATGGCCAAAATATGGCCACCTTCTTCTCTTGTTGCCTCTTCTCATCACATGGCCAAAATATGATCACCTTCTTCTCTTGTTGCCTCTTCTCATCACATGGCCAAAATATGGCCACTTTCTTCTCTTGTTGCCTCTTCTCATCACATGGCCAAAATATGGCCACCTTCTTCTCTTGTTGCCTCTTCTCATCACATGGCCAAAATATGATCACCTTCTTCTCTTGATTATAGTTGATATTTTTGGATGTTTTGTCATTTCTCTTATTTCTGCACTAGTCTTGAACTCATTCCATGCTATACAAAGTATTTTACTCAGGTATTTGTTTTTAAATGCATCCAGTTTATTTTATATTTCTTTAGTTGTTTTCCAGCTCTCACATGCAAGTACGGATGGATAATACATTTGATTTGATAAGATATGATTAACATTAATTTATATTCAAAATAAAATATTTCATTAAAAAATATACATTTTACAATTTATTTATTTAAACCTTGGTTTAGCTTAGACATAAAATGTTGTAATCACATTTTCATTTCACCTAATCCATTTATGCTTATTAAAGACAATTGTCACGAGTGTCAAGTACCTGAACATGTGCTGCTGTCCTGTGAGGGACAATACGTCACCAAATATTCTGTAATGAAACTCTTCTCCTCTGAGCACTCAAATTTATCCCATGTGATTGTCAACCCATTTGTAGGATGCTTTGGTGACTCAATCACATTTTTAGGAGCATTTTGAGGTGCTGCAAGGGAAGAGAGGGGAATGCACAACTGATTTTAGCACATGCCATTTTGACATTAACATTAAATGTGTATGGTCTAAAGGACTTTTAAAGGGGAGAGTAACAATATATGATGGGTTAACTGCAATGGAAAAGTGACAAATAAAGACAAAGAAAAGATGCCAGGGCAGTTTAATTATTAATATTAGTTTAATTAATGTGGCAAAGAGACAGTAGATACTTGACAGTGTACAATTTTATCAAGAAATTACATTATTTGGAGGTAAAACTGTAACACAACTGCTAGAGAAAGTGAGAGAAAGACAGAGGAAGAGGATATTATATTATTTTAAAGTAAAACAGTAACACAACTGCTAGAGAAAGTGAGAGAAAGACAGAGGAAGAAGATATTATATTATTTTAAAGTAAAACAGTAACATTCTGTATCAGGTCTACGTTTCATTAACAAAATGGATACAAGGAGGCCATTTGGAGGACCTCGACTTTGCTGATGACATAGTCTTCATCAACAGTCAGATAAAAACGATGCAGGAAAACACAAATGAACTATCATCAATAGCCAGCAAAATTGAGCTTGAGATCAATCATGAAAAGACTAAAGTCATGAAAAGCTTAATTCCAACAGATGACAGAATATACATGGAAAACAAAACAGTGGAAGAGATTGATCACTTTATCTATCTTGGAAGTCACATTGTTCGGGAAGGGGATACAAGTAAAGAAATTAGAATCAGAATGGCTAAAGTAGCAAAGTCTTTCAGAAGCCTTGGAAAGTTGTGGAAATCAAAACTCATCAGCACAAACACAAAATTCAAATCAAACGTACTATCAACCCTTACGTATGCGTGTGAGAGCTGGAAAAAAACAAGTGAGATAGAAATAAAGTTGAACGCATTTGAAAATAAATGTCTAAGGAAAATACTTGGTATAGCGTGGAACGAATTCAAAACAAATAATACAATTAGAGAAATCGCCAATCAACCACTAATATCTTCAGTAATCAAGAAAAGATGATGGTCATATGGTGGACATTTGATGAGGAGAGATAATAACTGAATAATATAGCAAGCCCTCATGTGAGAAACAACAGGTAAGAGGAAAAGAGGCAGACCAAGAGAGACACTGAGAAGAACATTGATTAGAGAGGCAAGAGCAGCAGGAATCAGCTCCCTCAATGAGATAGAATTGCTTGCACAGAACAAAGACAAATGGCGAGATTTGGTGAAAGATTTTTACAAGGGTTGTGAACTGCTAGAATAAAAATTTAGATAAGAGAAAGAGTATCTGGGTCTATGCCCAATAGACCGGCTATGGCTGAAAAGGTCAATAGATAGATAGATAGATAGAAAACAGTAACACGGCTACTAGAAAAAGAGAGAGAAAGACGGAGGAAGAAGATATATTATTTCAAAGTAAAACAGTAACATGGCTACTAGAGAATGAGAGAGAGAGAGAGCAAGCGAGAAAGACAGAGTGAAGATACTTGATGGTGTGACATTGTATCAAGATAAAATAAAGAAAAAATTACACTTAAAGAATGTATTCCACAGTTGATCATTAATAATATAACTATCTCAATAGAGTTCTAATACAAAAAATCATTTATTTCAAAGCATACAAGAGATATACAGTAGCAAACATACAAGAGATATACAGTAGCAAACATACAAGAGATATACAGTAGCAAACATACAAGAGACATACAGTAGCAAACATACAAGAGATATACAGTAGCAAACATACAAGAGATATACAGTAGCAAACATACAAGATACATACAGTAGCAAACATACAAGAGATATACAGTAGCAAACATACAAGATACATACAGTAGCAAACATACAAGAGACATACAGTAGCAAACATACGTTCATTGTGCAGATAAGTGCAAGTGCTCCAGTGAATACCACTGCTCACTAATTGACCTTGATTTGAAATTGCAGCAGCGATTCCAATTAAAATGTCATCATCCTGTTTTGCTCCTGGCCTAAGTTCATACATCTCAACGTTTGCTGGAAGCTCAATCCACTGTATGTCACCCTGGATATAAAATTATTTTTTTCTATGTTCAAAGATGGAGAACTCAAAACTGAAAATGAGAACATTTTAATGGAAGAAAAACGCTACACAAAAAGGTTTGGTCTACAAAGGACAAAAAGTTCAGTTTGAACACATAAATAGTTTCTATGTTCATAACAAGAAAGAGTCCCGTTATCAATACAACATTTAATTCTGGCATTTATAAGTTAGGTAAGGGTCACACTAAAGGCACATGGAATTCTTTGTGTTACTATCTATATATTTCCATGAGCTCTGGAATAATTCTGGGTTATATGTGGCACAATTCTGGGTTATATGTGGCACAATTATAGGTTATATCTGGTGGAATTATGGGTTATATCTGGTGGAATTATGGGTTATGTCTGGTACAATTATGGGTTATGTCTGGTACAATTAGGGGTGATGTCTGTTGGAATTATGGGTTATGTCTGGTACAATTAGGGGTGATGTCTGTTGGAATTATGGGTTATGTCTGGTACAATTATGGGTTATATCTATTTAGCATTTTGTAAATGCTGCTCATTTCTTTAGTAATTTCATTCACTGGATGCCATCTCCACATCAAAGGTTGGCTACCATTGAGAGCTGTTTTACTCTGTCTCTTGTCTTGACGGTGCACATTGTCAAAGACTCACCTGACCACTTTTTGATGTTATCACTCCACTTTAGTCTTGGTCTGCCTGCACCTCGTCTACCTTGTATCTTCCCTTCCAAGATGACATTTAGAAGGGTATTATGTCTCTTCACATGTCCAAAAAATTTCAGTTGTCTTTTTTGAATTGTGTTAAAAAGTTCTTTTTCCATTTTCAGCTAGTTCAGAGCTTTGTTGTCTGTATTCTTTTCCTTCCATCAAATTCTCCCCATTTTCCGATAGATCCACATCTCAAAGGTTTCCATTTTCTGCTCTGTTTTCATATTTAATGTTCATTGTGTTTCTGCCCCATACAGGAATGTTGAGTAAATATAGCATTTTCCTATTCGTAGTTTTTGTTCTGATGTTATTTTCTTATCATATAGGTATATTTTCCATGTTGTTAAAATTGTTTATTCTTTTTTTCTGTTTATTTCCCTTACATTTTCCATCATTTGTTATAATACTTTCCAAGGCAGCTATATTCTTGAACTATTTCTAGGTTCTTTCTATCTACTTGAATATCTCCTTGTATGATGTGTGTCTTTTCTTTGTTAAATAATCATAGTTTTAGTCTCTTTAATATTTATTTCCAATCCATATTCTTTGTTTGTCTTATTTATTTTGTTTACTACTTGTTGTAGGTCTTCTGGATTTTCTTCCATTACGTCTGTAGTAATGACTTTTCTTTATCATTTGCTATTTAGACATTGATAACACAATGTTGACAACCGTTGTGTGCATTGTTCTCTTCATAATATTCATCCCATGTTTACTTGTGATTATTGATGATAATTGTCCAATTACCTGGTTTGCTTTGTTGAATTAATTCTCTTTTGTTTTATTCTATTTATTTTTGTTCAAATCATGTCAGTGAACGTACCTTACATTCTGTATCTTGTCTGATGCCATAGCACCATACAATGGTAACACCTTTGTACACAGGACCAGTCTTAGAGTCAACATTCAGCTTATCCCATTTCAAATAAAACACATTGTCTTTGTCCTTGTTCTCTTTATCTACTTCAACTAAAAAATGCTTTGGTGCATTTGGTCCTGAAAAAGTGAAAACAAATTTAAGAAATTTTAAATAAACAACAAGCAATTTTGATGATTGATCGATTTTTTGCATGAGTTTTATATTTTATTCATAATTTTTACTTGGAGGAAATATTTAATATATGTGTTGAAAATGCAAATTAGCAGCAAATTAACAATAGTGAAAAAAAAAAAACCATTAATGCCTCATGACATATGTCATTAAAGAAATAAATAATAATTCCTAATTCAAGACTACGGTATTTGGAGTTGAAGGAGCCAGTGCTCTTGCCTGCTGTCATTCCCTTTCCCCAACTCATTGAACCAGGTACTCATTCCTTTACTAGCTGGATCAGATGGTGATTAACAAACTGTGTTGGAACCCTTGTTCACTCTATCATCAAGCCAGTGCATTAGCACAATGCTATGGATGCTCTCAAATTAGTACTTAAATAAACACTCAAATTAACACTCAATTTAACACTTAAATTAACAATGGAAGCATGACAAGTTTATTTAAATCTATTTATGTTTGTTGCTACTGTAATTATTTTATTTTTCAGTAATGTTACCTCATTAATGTAAAATAAATTGACAGATTATAATTATGAAATAAAACAGTAACTGTTGCTTGAATTTAATAAAAGAAAATAGTTTTCATTTATAGTCAAGTGATGACAGTTTAGTCACTAAACAACTAAACTTTGGCAACAAATTTGTTGTAAAAAAAAAAGTAGAATATTCAATTAATATAGGAAAGAAAGCGACATATATTTCTCATACCTTGAGATCCAGTTCAAACTTCAACAAAGAAATTCCTAAATAAGGACAGTTATACATTAACACTTTCAGTATGGAAGGTTTTTATCAATTTCTATCTATCTATCTATTGTCCTTTCGAGCCGAAGACGGCACATAGGGCAGAACTACAATCTCAAAAACAGAAACCTTGCATGCCAAAATGACACATGTTGCAGAGATCACTGCTTTCAAAATCTATGACTGTTTCCATAACAATACTTTTTACAATGACAGCTTGTCAAGCCATCGATCAACCTCCTTAGTTGCCTCTGACGACATGCTTGAAAGGACACAGTATCACTATTCTTGACTCATAATGAGGCCCTGGTAACACATGGGAATTTATCAATTTAGCAGTAGAGATTTCAAAGACATAATTTTTCATGTTTTTAATTATTAATCTTCATGTTTATATTTATCTAACACTTAACATATTATATATGAATTTTTAGATAATTAAACAAGGTATTAGATTTCACCAATACCAAGATGATATAAAAAGAATGTGGCTTGATGACAGTTTACACTAATCAAACTGAGAGTGATACACTGTGAGTTCAAATAAAATATTGTGAAACTTATCAGTTGTGCTATCATTTTCAAATATTAAATAATATAAAGTGGGCGTAATTTGAGTAGTGCAATATTCAATACTTTTTTTTAGTTATAACTGCTCGTCAATAAATAAGGACACAAGTGCAAGAACAAAACTTACTTATATAGACAGATGGCAGAAACAGAAAAGAGGAGTTTCTTGAGAAACCTTCACTTGTAGCAGGTCTAATGGTGATGTTAAAATCCTGGCCAACCATTGGCAGTTTGAGGGTAGCTGATGTAACAACTGGCCTTCTCTTAGTGACTGGCAAAAATAAAGAGTCGCTGAGTCCAGTCTCGACACTTGTGTATGTAATATTGAAATTTGTAATTGTTCCATGCTTGTCTTTGTTATTCAAATCCTAAATGAATAGAAATATATTAGCTAAACAAAATAATTATGAAAATAATTTAAAGAGCTTTGTAAGCATCTAACTTTTATTTAAACTAGTGAAAAAGAAGAAGTCTTGTACATTTTGTTTAATTATTTTTAAAATTACAAGGTTTAAAGTCTATATTTTCAGTGGTAAAAAAAAATTAATTTGATAATTAATTCTGAAAGTAAGTTTTTAGTTTTCATATTGTTTAATAATTTTTATATGTTCATGAACATATTTGAATGAAATGAAACTTGATTAAATTGTCAGATTATTTAGAGATGTGAAAGGCTGAAATGTCTGGGAGTTGTATTTGATTGCAGTCTTTGAAATAAGAACTAACGCTGAGCACAAAAAGAACAATGGCAAATTACATGTCAGCAGTCAGTTTAATCAGTGATTGCTTACACCGGGCTACAATTTGAAATATTTTGTTGATTATTTTCAATGTTTTTTATTTATTAATCTATAAACACATTTTCCAAATGATGAAAATGATTATTGTATTCATTATTTACATATAAAGTGAGCTTAAAGAAATTGGGCTATGCAAAGTAAATATCCACAATTGTCATGAATCTGACTCATTTGGAAGACAAACACTTAATAATGCAAAAATGAAAGGTAATGAAATATTCTCAAGGACATATTTGAATTATATGGCAAAAATTGAATAAAAAACACATTTTTTTATACACGCTACCAGAACATTGTTGACTTCTGGATATTCTCATACTGTCTAATCAACAATGTTCATGGTGGCGTGAATATATAATATATAAGAATATATTCAAAATGAAGAAATGTATGTAATGCTGGATTGTACGAGCAATATCAGCATCTATAAATTTATGAAATGCTAATAAAATTCAGTGTTTCCAACTCGTTTTCTAAACAAGATATTGTGAAATTTTATAATTTGAATGTTCTAAAGCAAACCCCAAAAAGTAATTTTAGCTAGACTTTCAGAAACTCTTGCTATTGTCTTTATTAATTAGTATTTGAAATGTTGTCATTGTTAGTTTAGTGCATAGTAAAAAAAAGTAAAGTACCCCCCATCACGCCAAGTATAGGGAATATGGTGCTAGTGACCATACATTTTACAGACCCTCGGCACATGATTTTTGGGGTAATGTGGTCGGTATTACACCCGTGCCGCTTTACTTTCCCAGAAAAAAATCTGGTACCCATTAAAGGCTGGGTGAACCGGAAGCTGTCAGTTGGGATCGTACCCTACCTCTTGTCGTTTGTAGTCCAGTTCACTAACCACAGAGCTATCGTGGCTCCCAATTTAGTGCATGCTTTGTATTAATGTGGAGTATGTCACATAGATTTCTATACTTTTCACATTTTTTAAGGCACACCTTTAAAAGAAACCAGACAAAAAAAAACTTCTTACGCATTAATTGTTGGGGGGTTAAAATTGTAATAAGCCAACATTTACTACTGTTTAGCAGTTTTTATTATTTTCTATCTATCTATTGTCCTTTCGAGCCGAAGAGAGCACATAGGGCAGAACTACAATCTCAAAAGCAGAAACCTTGTGTGCCAAAATGGCACATATTGCAGAGATCACTGCTTCTAAAATCTATGGTTCTGTTTCCATAACAACACTTTTTACAATGACAGCTTGTCAAGCCATCGATCAGCCCCCTCAGTCGCCTCTTACGACATGCCTGGAAGGTCACATGTCACTATTCTTTACTTCCCAATAAATGAGGCCCCGGTAACATGCGGGAGTTTATTATTTTGCTAATCATTAATAAGCAATTCCTGTTTGCCAGTTTTTTTTTTTGTTACTGCAGAAAGTGAAAATAGAAAACTTTTAATTGGTGAACATTTGCTAGAAATTATTATTTATTGTATTTTTTTTATTAGATTGTGCCAGGTTAGCAGCATGCAGCCAAATGTTTTTTATTTATGGGTGCTGGATGGTCTAGTGGTAAGATGTCAGCTTTTGGACTGTAATGTCCCATGTTGAAATACCACCACAGGCTGTGGGAATTATTTTGCTTGAACCTGTGGATTTTTCTTGGCTTTACCTTCCTCCCATCTCTGGGTAGAGAAATCAGATGTCTAGTCCTTTCAGATATAGGTAAAAAACAGGACATCTCATATGCACTCTGAGCATGTTAAAGAATGCTTGACAGTTAAACAATTGAAAAGAATAGGCCAATTATGGTTGCTGCCCTGGCAAAAAAATACCCCCTCATTTTTCCAGATCTTTGCTAGTGCTACAGAGTTCATGCGCCTGAGTTGAAACCATTGTCAATGTCTTCACTAGCATGGGGTGGCAGTGCTGTATGCTAGAGTGGTGCTGAGGACATCAGCACTACGGAGATGGTATGGGGTAAAAAAAAAATTATCTGTCAACCAAGTTGAACTTTTTTTTTCAGCTACCAAATGCAGTTTGATGTGACAAGTTAGTACACAGGACCAACACTAATCATGCATTTCATTTAGAAATATGCACTGACATTCTATCTCTGGTGTAATGGGACATTAGACAGAAATGCAGAATTCATAGTGGATATTTTATAAACGAGTTGATACCACAACTCGTGTCTAATAAAGTTTTACAAGCAAAGCACTAATCAAAATGAGTAATGGACTAACCTGCCAATAGATCTGTACACAATGAAGAGACTCATTGTGGGAGCACTTCAACTCATAAAAGCAGTCTTTACAAATTTTTGGACCTGATCTGGGAACTGAGAAATAAAATAAATTTGTTTCATCTTAACTATCGTCACATTTATATTGCATCAACATAAGAAACTTTATACCATTAAGGTTATTTCCATTATTTCCATTTATCTCCATTTATTTCCATTCATTTCCATTTATCTCCATTACTACGACTGTTAATGCAAGTTTTAGTCCAGTGGTATATAAAGTTGGCGATATTGCAAGTCATCTTTCGTTGGCTAAATATCTGTATCTCAAATTGTTTGAGAAAACATTACCCATCATGCATTTGAGGGAGGAAGTATGTACTCTGTCTACTGTTGTGTTTAAGAAGTTTTTTTTAAACATTTCATTATTTTGTTAAAATAGTCATCAAATGACATGCCTGCTGGCCTAGGTGATCATGTCTCTCAAAAACTGCAGCTTTTTGTCTCTATAGTTTTTTAAAAATTATACTGATGACTTCCTACCAAGACATTCTCTTAAGTTGTCTGCTATATTTGCCTCTTTTATTTCCCTTGATTTTTTTGGGTGTCAAAATATGTTCCAAATGTTCCTTATAATATGGCCGAAAACAAATGATGCCTATTTCCTCCTGACTCCTGATGTTGATAATAAGTTTTATATTTTATACTAGACCCATTTTCATTCACTTTTATGCTTTCAAATCTAATGCAATAGTTTCTGAATATTGACATTATTAAATTGGCTCTGTTGAATGTTCAGTATTGACTCACTGACTCTGGGCATTATTAAATTGGCTCTGTTGAATGTTCAGTATTGACTCACTGACTCCGGGCATTATTAAATTGGCTCTGTTGAATGTTCAGTATTGACTCACTGACTCCGGGCATTATTAAATTGGCTCTGTTGAATGTTCAGTATTGACTCACTGACTCCGGGCATTATTAAATTGGCTCTGTTGAATGTTCAGTATTGACTCACTGACTCCGGGCATTATTAAATTGGCTCTGTTGAATGATCAGTATTGACTCACTGACTCCGGGCATTATTAAATTGGCTCTGTTGAATGTTCAGTATTGACTCACTGACTCCGGGCATTATTAAATTGGCTCTGTTGAATGTTCAGTATTGACTCACTGACTCCATAAAACTCTGACCCCATATAAATAATAGAAAACCAAAATATACAAAAAAGGGTACAACTTTAGCAAAGATGAAGTAATAAGTATGATTTCCATGCAAGAATTTAAAACTATTCCTGGCTATCATATTAATCCCTCAATCATTTTCTTTCATTTTTTCCTCTAATCACTAACACCATCTTCCCTATACGCCACTTGATGTGATGGGGCTCTTTACTTATTTTTACTTTTATTCAAGTTTTGTAATTTTGTGATCAAGCAAAAATGATCTGGAGTTCTGGTACCATGACAGGAATAGAAACAACACCAATGCACAATTAATGCTTGTGTTTTCATGTGTGTCATGAATTGTCAATGCTTGTGTTTTCATGTGTGTCATGAATTGTCAATACTTGTGCTTTCATGTGTGTCATGAATTGTCAATACTTGTGTTTTCCTGTGTGTCATGAATTGTCAATATATGTTTTCATGTGTGTCGTGATTTGTCAATGCTTGTATTTTCATGTGTGTCATGATTTGTCAATATATGTTTACTTGTGTGTCATGATTTGTCAATACTTGTGTTTCATATGTGTCATGATTTGTCAATATATGTTTTCATGTTGGCTGCAATGTTGCTGACACACTCTGTCATCAGTGGGCTGGATCTTGTTTTGACATTGGAGTTTTCCTTCTTTAAGGGTGGATGCTAACCAGGGATGCTTAATTATCTTTCAGTCCTTGGCTTTGAATCTCAACTTCTTATTTGGAGTTGACGTAAAAGACTTGTTGCTCTTTCCATGTAAATTTAGAAATTTGTAAATTTTCTTGAAATTTCTGAAATGTCTAACATTTTCCAAGACAAATTTGTTTGGCTGCGCTTCAGATTGAGGTGGGAGGGGAGATAAAAAAAAACCTCATCCCTGCACAGTCTGGTAACTTTGTTGTATGTTCAACCTTTATCCCCATCCCCTGAGTAGACAAGCTCTAATTTATCGTGTGGTTCCATTGATGCTCTCACTTTGCTAGGAATATCAATCTTAGTGTTCATTGTGTGTATCAATCATAGTGTTTTTTTGTCTGTATCAATCATAGTGTTTTTTGTCTGTATCAGTCATAATGTTTTTGTGTGTATCAATCATAGTGTTTTTGTCTGTATCAATCATAGTGTTTTTTGTCTGTAACAATCATAGTATTTTTGTGTGTATCAGTCATAGTGATTTTTGTGTGTATCAATCATAGTGTTTTTTCTGTATCAATCATAGTATTTTTGTGTGTATCAATCATAGTGTTTTTGTCTGTATCAATCATAGTATTTTTGTGTGTATCAATCATAGTGTTTTTTGTCTGTATCAATCAAAGTATTTTTGTGTGTATCAATCATAGTGTTTTTTGTCTGTATCAATCATAGTATTTTTGTCTGTATCAATCATAGTGTTTTTTGTGTGTATCAATCATAGTGTTTTTTGTCTGTATCAATCATAGTATTTTTGTGTGTATCAATCATAGTGTTTTTTGTGTGTATCAATCATAGTGTTTGTTGTCTGTATCAATCATAGTATTTTTGTGTGTATCAATCATAGTGTTTTTTGTCTGTATCAATCATATTATTTTTGTGTGTATCAATCATAGTGTTTTTTGTCTGTATCAATCATAGTATTTTTGTGTGTATCAATCATAGTATTTTTGTCTGTATCAATCATAGTGTCTTTTGTGTGTATCAATCATAGTGTTTTTTGTCTGTATCAATCATAGTATTTTTGTCTGTATCAATCATAGTGTTTTTTGTGTGTATCAATCATAGTATTTTTTGTGTGTATCAATCATAGTATTTTTGTGTGTATCAATCATAGTATTTTTGTGTGTATCAATCATAGTGTTTTTTTGTCTGTAACAATCATAGTATTTTTGTGTGTATCAATCATAGTATTTTTGTGTGTATCAATCATAGTGTTTTTTGTCTGTATCAATCATAGTGTTTTTTGTCTGTATCAATCATAGTATTTTTGTGTGTATCAATCATAGTGTTTTTTGTCTGTATCAATCATAGTATTTTTGTGTGCATCAATCATAGTGTTTTTTGTCTGTAACAATCATAGTATTTTTGTGTGTATCAATCATAGTGATTTTGTGTGTATCAATCATAGTATTTTTGTGTGTATCAATCACAGTATTTTTGTGTGT
Source organism: Megaustenia siamemsis (assembly GCA_032433765.1). NCBI lineage: Eukaryota > Metazoa > Mollusca > Gastropoda > Stylommatophora > Ariophantidae > Megaustenia > Megaustenia siamemsis. The sequence goes on along the minus strand of JAVIAB010000139.1, from coordinate 104,773,884 downwards.
ATCAATCATAGTGTTTTTTGTCTGTATCAGTCATAATGTTTTTGTGTGTATCAATCATAGTGTTTTTGTCTGTATCAATCATAGTGTTTTTTGTCTGTATCAATCATAGTATTTTTGTGTGTATCAATCATAGTGATTTTTGTGTGTATCAATTATAGTATTTTTGTGTGTATCAATCATAGTGTTTTTTGTCTGTATCAATCATAGTATTTTTGTGTGTATCAATCATAGTGTTTTTGTCTGTATCAATCATAGTATTTTTGTGTGTATCAATCATAGTGTTTTTTGTCTGTATCAATCATAGTGTTTTTTGTCTGTATCAATCATAGTATTTTTGTGTGTATCAATCATAGTGTTTGTTGTCTGTATCAATCATAGTATTTTTGTGTGTATCAATCATAGTGTTTTTTGTCTGTATCAATCATAGTATTTTTGTCTGTATCAATCATAGTGTTTTTTGTCTGTAACAATCATAGTATTTTTGTGTGTATCAATCATAGTATTATTGTGTGTAACAATCATAGTATTTTTGTGTGTATCAATCATAGTGTTTTTTGTCAGTATCAGTCATAGTGATTTTTGTGTGTATCAATCATAGTGTTTTTTTCTGTATCAATCATAGTATTTTTGTGTGTATCAATCATAGTGTTTTTGTCTGTATCAATCATAGTATTTTTGTGTGTATCAATCATAGTGTTTTTTGTCTGTATCAGTCATAGTATTTTTGTGTGTATCAATCATAGTGTTTTTTGTCTGTATCAATCATAGTATTTTTGTGTGTATCAATCATAGTGTTTTTTGTCTGTATCAATCATAGTATTTTTGTCTGTATCAATCATAGTGTTTTTTGTGTGTATCAATCATAGTGTTTTTTGTCTGTATCAATCATAGTATTTTTGTGTGTATCAATCATAGTGTTTTTTGTGTGTATCAATCATAGTGTTTGTTGTCTGTATCAATCATAGTATTTTTGTGTGTATCAATCATAGTGTTTTTTGTCTGTATCAATCATATTATTTTTGTGTGTATCAATCATAGTGTTTTTTTCTGTATCAATCATAGTATTTTTGTGTGTATCAATCATAGTATTTTTGTCTGTATCAATCATAGTGTCTTTTGTGTGTATCAATCATAGTGTTTTTTGTCTGTATCAATCATAGTATTTTTGTCTGTATCAATCATAGTGTTTTTTGTGTGTATCAATCATAGTATTTTTTGTGTGTATCAATCATAGTATTTTTGTGTGTATCAATTATAGTATTTTTGTCTGTATCAATCATAATATTTTTGTGTGTATCAATCATAGTGTTTTTTTCTGTATCAATCATAGTATTTTTGTGTGTATCAATCATAGTGTTTTTGTCTGTATCAATCATAGTATTTTTGTGTGTATCAATCATAGTGTTTTTTGTCTGTATCAGTCATAGTATTTTTGTGTGTATCAATCATAGTGTTTTTTGTCTGTATCAATCATAGTATTTTTGTGTGTATCAATCATAGTGTTTTTTTGTCTGTATCAATTATAGTATTTTTGTCTGTATCAATCATAGTGTTTTTTGTGTGTATCAATCATAGTGTTTTTTGTGTGTATCAATCATAGTATTTTTGTCTGTATCAATCATAGTGTTTTTTGTCTGTATCAATCATAGTATTTTTGTGTGTATCAATCATAGTGTTTTTGTCTGTATCAATCATAGTGTTTTTGTGTGTATCAATCATATTATTTTTGTGTGTATCAATCATAGTGTTTTTTGTCTGTATCAATCATAGTATTTTTGTGTGTATCAATCATAGTGTTTTTTGTCTGTATCAATCATAGTATTTTTGTCTGTATCAATCATAGTGTCTTTTATGTGTATCAATCATAGTGTTTTTTGTCTGTAACAATCATAGTATTTTTGTGTGTATCAATCATAGTATTTTTGTGTGTAACAATCATAGTATTTTTGTGTGTATCAATCATAGTGTTTTTTGTCTGTATCAGTCATAATGTTTTTGTGTGTATCAATCATAGTGTTTTTTGTCTGTATCAATCATAGTATTTTTGTGTGTATCAATCATAGTGTTTTTGTCTGTATCAATCATAGTATTTTTGTGTGTATCAATCATATTCGAAAATAAATGTCTAAGGAAAATACTTGGTATAGAATGGAACGAATTCAAAACAAACGAGGAAATTAGAGAAATCGCCAATCAACCACTAATATCTTCAGTAATAAAGAAAAGACGATGGTCATACGTTGGACATGTGATGAGAAGAGATAATAATCGAATAGCAAAGCAAGCCCTCATATGGGAAACAACAGGTAAAAGAAAAGAGGAAGACCCAGGGAGACACTGAGAAGAACATTGATGAGAGAGGCAAGAGCAGCAGGAATCGGCTCCCTCAATGAGATAGAACTGCTTGCACAGAACAGAGACAGATGGCGAGATTGGATAAAATATCTTTAAAAGAAAACTGCTAGAACAAAAATTCATATAGGAGAAGGTGTATCTTGGTCTACGCCCTATGGGCCGGTTACGGCTCGAAAGGTCAATAGATAGATAGAATCATAGTGTTTTTTTGTCTGTATCAGTCATAGTATTTTTGTGTGTATCAATCATAGTGTTTTTTGTCTGTATCAATCATAGTATTTTTGTGTGTATCAATCATAGTGTTTTTTTGTCTGTATCAATCATAGTATTTTTGTGTGTATCAATCATAGTGTTTTTTGTCTGTATCAATCATAGTGTTTTTTGTGTGTATCAATCATAGTATTTTTGTCTGTATCAATCATAGTGTTTTTTGTGTGTATCAATCATAGTATTTTTGTGTGTATCAATCATAGTGTTTTTTGTCTGTATCAATCATAGTGTTTTTGTGTGTATCAATCATATTATTTTTGTGTGTATCAATCATAGTGTTTTTTGTCTGTATCAATCATAGTATTTTTGTGTATATCAATCATAGTGTTTTTGTCTGTATCAATCATAGTATTTTTGTGTGTATCAATCATAGTGTCTTTTGTGTGTATCAATCATAGTGTTTTTTGTCTGTATCAATCATAGTATTTTTGTGTGTATCAATCATAGTGTTTTTTGTGTGTATCAATCATAGTATTTTTTGTGTGTATCAATCATAGTATTTTTGTGTGTATCAATCATAGTATTTTTGTCTGTATCAATCATAGTATTTTTGTGTGTATCAATCATAGTGTTTTTTGTCTGTAACAATCATAGTATTTTTGTGTGTATCAATCATAGTGTTTTTTGTCTGTAACAATCATAGTATTTTTGTCTGTATCAATCATAGTGTTTTTTTCTGAAGTCTTTATCGCCCTGAATATCTACTACAATATACAAGTATGCTATGGGGCTACTTTTTGTCTCATTTCTCCTAATTTTTCATTCATTGTAGTAGACAAAAATTATATTTTAAAACAACTAACCGTCTTCCAAGGTTTTTGCTGTCACTATTTTCCACAGACTTCTGTGCCCTTGTTTCACATGATCTCTCGTTTCAACAGGGCAAGGCAGGACAGACATATTGAACGTATAAAATGTGAATGGAGTAAGGCCACAATGAAGGAACTGGAATTTTCTATGCATCTTGTTATAGTCAGGCAGAATGAGCTGTTGAGTGAGAAGTGGTAGGGTTATCCTGTCATTATAAACAATTTATTTTTACATTTAAAAAATATTGCATCTGATCAATCTTCTGTTACTGAACCTTGAAATTTATGAAACAATATCACAGCAATTATTACTATTATTGTCACCAGCTTTATTGCCACAATGTAATCGCCACCACTATTATTACTATATATAGTTATAATTGTTGTGATAATTTTATCACCATCATTATTATTACAATTACTACCACTATAACCACCACATTATAGTTGTCACCAAGGTTACAGGTGAAAGCAGAACAAAGTGAAGCTAATATGGTAGCTGCACAGGGACAATTATAAGAGAAAAAATCCCCCCCCCCCCCCCCCCCCAACCAAACAAATCATTTTTACTATTTATCTATCTATTGACCTTTCGAGCCATAGCCGGACCATAGGGCATAGACCCAGATACTCTTTCTCTTATCTAAATTTTTATTCCAGCAGTTTTCAATCCTTCTAAAGATATTATATAAAATCTTGCCATTTGTCTCTGTTCTGTGCAAGCAACTCTATCTCATTGAGAGAGTTTATTCCTGCTGCTCTTGCCTCTCTGATCAATGTTCTTCTTAGTGTCTCTCTGGGTCGGCCTCTTTTCCTCTTACCTGTTGTTTCCCACATGAGGGCTTGCTTTGTTATTCGGTTATTATCTCTTCTCATCACATGACCAACATATGACCATCGTCTTTACTTGATTACTGAAGATATTAGTGGCTGATTGGCGATTTCTCTAATTTCCTCGTTTGTTTTGAATTCGTTCCACGCTATACCAAGTATTTTCCTTAGACATTTATTTTCGAATGCGTTCAACTTTGTTTCTATATCTCTTGTTGTTTTCCAACTCTCACGTGCATACGTAAGGGTAGATAGTGTGTTTGATTTGAATAGTCTAAGTATTTTTGCTAGTAAAACCATTTCCATCAATATCACCCTCATTATTACTAGTAAAACCATTTCCATCAATATCACCCTCATTATTACTTGTAAAACCATTTCCATCAATATCACCCTCATTATTACTATTATATAGAAGAATAGGTAGAATTGGATGGAAAGAAAAGAAAATAAACAATGAAGTCTTAAAACAACTAAAAATGAAAAGAGAACTACTAAAAGCAATTCAAACAAAACAAATGAGAGTTTTGGGGCATGTTAAAAGGCACAGCAGCCTACTAAAGGTAATCTTGGAAGGGAAAATACATGGTAAAAGAGGCAGAGACAGACCAAGACTAACTTGTGGACAAGTAATATGAAAAGATGGACAAGTCAGCCTATGAAACCTGCACCATCAAAGTGAGAGACAGAGTGAAATGGCCAACCTTCGATGCGGAGATGGCACTCAATGGTGATGAGTAATGAAAGAACGACTGATTCTTAAAAACACATTTGTGAAAGTAATAGTTACCTTGTTCCAAGTGTTTTCATCTTTAGCTTGATACTCAGCCACAAAGAATTTGCACCGATTAAATGCTGAGTGCTGCCACTGGAGTTCAACACATGTGCTATTTATAACAGATGCATAGAGATGTTCTACAGGTGCTGGCTCAACTTGAAGAAAGAAACACTGATTGCAATAACAAGGTCAAGCTATTTCTTCAATTTATAAACAAAAAAGAATAATATTTACATGTTTTTAAAAAAAAGTAATAAATAACCAGCAATCACATGATTTTCAATACTCAGTTTAATATTTTATATTTTAGAACTAGTTTTGCAAAATGTGATGCACATTCTACAACAAGAGTGCAACCACATATGTCTACATTCAATATCCTGACTATCCAGGTTCTTCTACCTTTTAGCTCCCAGTGGAGCATAGGTCTTCAACAAACACTTTCCAAGTCGTTCTGTTTTTTGGCATTTTTTTAAGATCATTCCATGTCTTCCCCATCATCTTCATCTCTGCCTCTATCTGTATTCTCCAAGAATTCCTTGGTCTTCCTCTTTGTCTTTTCCCCTGGGGATTCCAAAAAAGGGCCTGTTGTTTAATACTCTCAGTTGGCTTTCGTAGTGTGTGTCCTATCCAGCGCTATCGTCTTCGCTGTATTTCTTTATCCACTGGTATTTGACTGATACATTTCCATAATTCTATGTTGGTGATTTTGTCCTGCCATTTCCATCCTTTTATTCTGCGTAAGCATCCATTAATGAAAGTCTGTATCTTTGTGATTGTCAATTTTGTTGTTCTCCATGTTTCACAGCCATATACTAGGACCGCCTTAACATTTGAGTTGAAAATTTGTATTTTTGTATTTAGCCTAATTTCTTTGGATTTCCATATGTTTCCCAGTGCAACAAAAGCTCCTCTTGCTTTTGATATCCTTATTTTGGTATAATTTTCTGTTCCTCCCTCTTTATCTATATTACTGCCCAGATATATGTAAGATTGTACGTCTAGTAGAGGTATTTCTCCTAGTTTTATTTGGTTATTGCAAACTGTATTAATTCTCATAATGTTGGTCTTATCTCTATTAATCTTCAGTCCTAGCTGTTGTGATCTCTCATCAAGTATGCTCATTTTATCCTGCATCTGTTGATGGCTGTGTGATAGGAGAGCTATTTTTTTAAATACACAACAACAATGTTTTTGTCAACCACTGACATTCGAAAGTGGTCATAAAATTAAAAAACTAATAATAAACAAGAATTATTTATTTAATGAAATACAGAAGCATTTTCTTATGCTTAAAATTATTATATTATTCAATAATTATTTATTTCATGAAATAATGATTTGTTTTTTTCTAAAAAAAAAAATATTAATTAAGCTAGAATGATCTATTTCATGAAATAGTGATTTATTTTGTTTTACCAAAAATGATTAATTAAGCTAGAATTATTTATTTCCTATGAAGCCAGTAAAATGTTTCCTACTAAAAGGTTTTGATTCTAACACAGTAATTATTTATTCAATAAAATGCTGATATATTTTCTATTACCAAAAAAAAAAGAACATTATTTGTTAATAGAACTGAAAACAATATAAAATTAATCTACAATCCAAAGTCAACTCATGGTTATTTGATTTCTAAATCTCTATTGACCTTTCGAGCCGTAACCGGCCCATAGGGCGTAGACCAAGATACACCTTCTCCTATCTGAATTTTTTGTTCTAGCAGTTTTCTTTTAAAGTTTTATTTGATTTAGTCCTTAAAAAACCGGCAGTTGTATTTTTAAAATGTTTTTAATTTTCACAAAATGTCTTGAGTTTTAAAATTTAATATTGAAGTTATAGGACTTTGGATTGCAGCTGGACTATATGAAAAGAAAGTCTACAGTATTGGTCATATTAGCTTCACACAAATGTTAAACTTAAACAAATCTTTAAACATACTCACATTTAACAAATGAAAGTAAAACATAAAAGAAATGAAAACAAAATGATGAACTGTTACATTCATGCCATAGAGAACAATGTTTTGTCTGCTTGTACACAAATTATTTGGCCATTTATATCTTCACAGGCAGATGGAAACAGGGAGATGTTGGTCTTCAATAGTAGCTATCTGGTGTCGTTTTGCTGAGCTGTATATCTCATTGTTCTTCTTCTTCTTCTTTTCTTCTTCTTCTTTCCTTCCTCATCTGCCATTCAGTGTCGAGGAGAGATATAATTTGTGGTCTTTTGCTCTTCTGTTCGCCTCTACTGTTGTTATGTTTCCTAGTGCTTCTAGCATTCCATCAATCCATCTTTTTCGTGATCGACCCTTGGGTCTGGTGTTCTCACAACGTTTGTTGAAGGCTCGTTGTGTTGTGTTTTGATCTTTCTGCCTTGTCACGTGGCCAAACCATTGTATCTGTTGTTTCCTTATATATTCTATGGTGGGGCTATTCCTAGCTTTTTTCTCAGTTCTTCATTTCTGATCTTATCTCTCAGACTGTTTCCTGTCATTTGTCTAACATATTTCATCTCAGTAGAGGTTATTTTTCTTATTGTTCTTGCATCTAGGGTCGGCGACTCAGTCGTATTGAATTCCTCTACTTGTTTTAGTTGTCTGCCTTCTATAGTTATGTTGATGTTCTGTTTATTTTTGGCAACATTCATGACTTCTGTTTTGTTGATGTTGATTTTCATGTTGTATTTTGTGCCTGAGCTGTTGAGTTTGTTTAAGTGTTCTTGTAGGTCTTCTATTGTTTCATGTATTAGTGCCTGATCGTCAGCAAATAGAAGCTCGTTGATCTCCTCTGTCTCTGATGGGTTGGCTAGCTTGCATATATAGTCCATGTATGTAATAAACAGTAGGGGGGATAGTACGCACCCCTGTCTTACACCTGATCTAACTTCAAAGTGGTCTGTGTAGCCTGCTGCTGTTCTGACCCTGCAGCTGCTGTTGATGTAGAGACTTTTAATTAGGTTGGTTAGATGTTGGCTTACTCCGTATGCTGTTAGTATCTCCCACAGTTGTTTTCTGTTAACCCTGTTGAATGCTTTTTCATGGTCAATGAAGGCTATATATAAGTTTTGATTGTGTTCTGTCATTTTTTCTGCAAGCTGTTTTAATGTGAATAGTGCGTCAGTGCATCCTCTGTTTTTTCGGAATCCCATTTGAGAATCGCTTAACTATAGTTCTATTATTGGTCTCAGCCTTTTTTCCAAGATCTCATTGTTGATTTTTCAAATATTGAAATGGCTGACTCATAGCTGCAGAATGAACAAGTCAGTTTTATATTGAGGGTCTTAACTTTTTTCTCTGGCTTCTCTTCTCTTCTAGCTTTTACTTCAATTCTTTTACAAATCTTCTTAAGCCACTTTTGTCAAATTTATTTCCTTGTTTTGTTAATCTAGAACTCACTCATGAATATGCTGCAGACATCTTTTTATCTTAGTTTTGCTGCAATAACAGGCCACGTACTTATGAACACCTTGCAGACATTTTTGTATCTTAGTTTTGCTGCAATAACAGGCCACGCACTCATGAACACCTTGCAGACATTTTTGTAGCTCAATTTTGCTGTAACAACAGGTCTCTGCCAATCCACAATCTGCTCCCACAATACTTGTTTGGGGAACTCCTCTAACTTGTCCGACTGTTCCAGCCACCTTCATCTTCGACTTCTATAGTGTTGTGATAATTGATGGAAACCTACAGCACTCTAGTGCATCTGAATTGGTTACTTTGACCTGCCATTTGATGGTCTCTTGGAAACTGTTTAGTCTTTTTGTGTGTCTCAAACAAGTTTACAAGTTACAGATCCATACAGAAGTGTGTTAAGCATGTACGTCTAATACATTAGAAATTTTATTGTTAATACAAATTGTATTCTATTCCATACCCATCAAATATCAAATACTGTAATACATTGTCAAATCATTCAGTTATTTCTTGCTAAGGAAGGATGATGGCCATTAGGCTGCTGAAGTCTTGTACTAAATGAAGCAGGTTTCCATTCAAAGTTATGATATTTAACATTAGATTTTATACATTAATACAAAAATAGCATTTGTATGATGTAATGATATAAGCTCCCTTATTCTCACCCTCTATGGAAAATATAATTGTGCTTTTTTGTTCTGTTCCAAATTTTTAGAATACAGATACTCTTATATGGGTCCAACATATGAATTGATCCACTGTATTTTCATTGGATTTGTACTTTGTGTTTGTTCACTGTTGAATACTTTTCACAGTTAAAATGTTGGCTTGTTTTGTCTTGCAGAGCTTTAGGAGACCATTTTGTGTTTATTTCATTGTACCTGTACCAGCTTTTCCATAGTCTATTAGTTTAGGTTGCATTTTGTTCTACATTATGTTTTTCCTTATTTCAAATGTATAATCACAATAACATATATTTGTATGTATGTTATACAATGTACATGTAAAAATGGTTAGAGACATGAAAGGCTTTTTATCTAGATGTAACTAGAACACAGACAAAACTCAAAGCAATTAGTGGTTCCAAAGTTAATAATTATGTGACACTTGATACAAATTGAAATTGATCACAAGCCAAGTCAAATGATCTGATCAATAGTGAGTCTCATAACTATGACCTTATACAAGGCTTAGCTAATGTAAGTTATTTCAATGTGTGGTCATCTATTCACAGATGTTTTATCCAGCATCTTATATACATTTCTTATCCAAACATATTCCTTGAGAAACTGATTCTGGAGAAACAGATAAACCTGATGTTTTGATTTTTATTAATAATTTTAAAAATTTACTGAAGAAAATTATGTATCCAATCAAATACCTTCTAGTATTGTAAAAAAAAAAAACAGGTCTAGTTTGAACGTTATTATTTTACCCTCAGTTTTGCTGTTTGCATATTTCAGTTTTTTTATGTTAGATTAATATTCTGTCACTTATTTTTGATTAATCAAACAAGTACAAAATAATTAACAAAGACAGCAGTACATGCACTGAATAAGCCTATTAATAACATACTACTAACTGTACATTACAAACTAATTTTGTGTAATAGCCTTGTAATGCTTTCCAAGGTTAATTATACAATTATATATACAAATGAAAATTCTAAACAATCAAAAATAGTAAGAGGTATGTAATTTAGATTAAATTGTGCACAAACTATTTTATATGACTAATCATTCACTACAATTTACACACGTAAAATTATTATGAGAATACTTACCAATATCTTATTGGCAAAACCATAAATTTGTAATTAAATGTTAAATGAAAGACCTAGATTTGTTTAGGATGAGTGAGAAATAGCGAACTAGTAAATATAGCAGCAAACATGTCACTGCTACTTACCATGTGCTTCTATTTTTACATCAGAATCATTTGATGACCCTGAAGCATCTACGCCAGAAGTTACTGTAATAAATGCTTTCGTTTGATCAATATACTCAAACAACTTGATACTTCCACCATTCAATCAATTCACCATAGAAATTAAGTGATAATATGATGTTTTTGATATTCAGAACTTTAATTTATAAATTATTGATCATGCAAAAATATAGAAAAAAAATATTAATTTGAGTTGAAGTGTCCATTCAATATTGAGGATGAGCTTCTCTGTCTTATATTGGTGCAACTTCTTTTTCCAGATTTAAGAAGACTACAGAGATTAGTCAGATGTCAAAACGAACTTTAATTTTTTTTTCAATGTATATTTTAATAATTGATGTTTTATGCTTTGCTTTTGTGACATCATTTTGCTTGTAACAGCACAGTGGATTAAACAACACAGTGGAGGAAATCCTGATGGATAAATATCAGCTTATATAGAAAAAAAGAAAATAACATACAAATAACACAAACTGGATAACAAATGAGCATACAAATAATACAAATTGGATAACAAATGAGCATACAAATAATACAAACCGAATAACAAATGTGCATACAAATAATATAAACTGGATAACAAATGAGCATACAAATAATACAAACCGGATAACAAATGAGCATACAAATAATACAAACTGGACAACAATTGAGCATACAAATAATACAAACTGGACAACAATTGAGCATACAAATAATATAAACTGGATAACAAATGACAAACAAATGATGCAAACTGGATAACAAATGAGCATACAAATAATATAAACTGGATAACAAATGACAAACAAATGATGCAAACTGGATAACAAATGAGCATACAAATAATATAAACTGGATAACAAATGAGCATACAAATATTACAAACTGGATAACAAATGAGCATACAAATATTACAAACTGGATAACAAATGAGCATACAAATATTACAAACTGGATAACAAATGAGCATACAAATATTACAAACTGGATAACAAATGAGCATACAAATATTATAAACTGGATAACAAATGAGCATACAAATATTACAAACTGGATAACAAATGAGCATACAAATATTACAAACTGGATAACAAATGAGCATACAAATATTACAAACTGGATAACAAATGAGCATACAAATATTACAAACTGGATAACAAATGAGCATACAAATATTACAACCTGGATAACAAATGAGCATACAAATATTATAAACTGGATAACAAATGAGCATACAAATATTACAAACTGGATAACAAATGAGCATACAAATATTACAAACTGGATAACAAATGAGCATACAAATAATACAAACCGGATAACAAATGAGCATACAAATAATATAAACTGGACAACAAATGAGCAGACAAATAATACAAACTGGATAACAAATGAGCATACAAATAATACAAACTGGACAACAAATGAGCATACAAATAATACAAACTGGATAACAAATGAGCATACAAATAATACAAACTGGACAACAAATGAGCATACAAATAATACAAACCGAATAACAAATGAGCATACAAATAATACAAACTGGACAACAAATGAGCATACAAATAATACAAACTGGATAACAAATGAGCATACAAATAATACAAACTGGACAACAAATGAGCATACAAATAATACAAACTGGATAACAAATGAGCATACAAATAATATAAACTGGATAACAAATGAGCATACAAATAATACAAACTGGATAACAAATGAGCATACAAATAATACAAACTGGATAACAAATGAGCATACAAATATTATAAACTGGATAACAAATGAGCATACAAATATTACAAACTGGACAACAAATGAGCATACAAATATTACAAACTGGATAACAAATGAGCATGCAAATAATACAAACCGGATAACAAATGAGCATACAAATAATATAAACTGGACAACAAATGAGCATACAAATAATACAAACTGGATAACAAATGAGCATACAAATAATACAAACTGGATAACAAATGAGCATACAAATATTATAAACTGGATAACAAATGAGCATACAAATATTACAAACTGGACAACAAATGAGCATACAAATATTACAAACTGGATAACAAATGAGCATACAAATAATACAAACCGGATAACAAATGAGCATACAAATAATATAAACTGGACAACAAATGAGCATACAAATATTACAAACTGGATAACAAATGAGCATACAAATAATACAAACTGGACAACAAATGAGCATACAAAAAATACAAACTGGATAACAAATGAGCATACAAATAATACAAACTGGACAACAAATGAGCATACAAATAATATAAATTGGATAACAAATGAGCATACAAATAATATAAACTGGATAACAAATGAGCATACAAATAATACAAACTGGATAACAAATGAGCATACAAATAATACAAACTAGATAACAAATGAGCATACAAATAATATAAACTGGACAACAAATGAGCATACAAATAATACAAACTGGATAACAAATGAGCATACAAATAATACAAACTGGACAACAAATGAGCATACAAATAATACAAACTAGACAACAAATGAGCATACAAATAATACAAACTGGACAACAAATGAGCATACAAATAATACAAACTGGATAACAAATGAGCATACAAATAATACAAACTGGACAACAAATGAGCATACAAATAATATAAACTGGATAACAAATGAGCATACAAATAATATAAACTGGATAACAAATGAGCATACAAATAATATAAACTGGATAACAAATGAGCATACAAATAATACAAACTGGACAACAAATGAGCATACAAATAATATAAACTGGATAACAAATGAGCATACAAATAATACAAACTGGACAACAAATGAGCATACAAATATTTCACAGGAACAATTTTTGTTTCCTGGACAAGGGCAGTAACCATGATGTAGATAAGTGGACAGTTTACCCATAATGTGCAGCTCATAACTGGTTCTTACAGTAAACTCAGGTAATGACAGTAACTACAAGCATTAGTTCTGTCACCATTAAGTGCTCAGCTTAATGCAGTGAGATTCAATCATTTCACATGCCAGACCTGGAATTCTGCACATCTTTATTTCCCCTTGAACTCAATTGCCCAATATACAAAACAGAAACAGATTTATTCATTTTTTTTTGCTGCCAAAATTTCTGTTTCTAAGTTTGGAGCTCATGTTTCTACCAAAAACAAATGTATTAATGTTCAGTGCATGTATTAACTTAATCTATCTCTATCTATTGTCCTTTCAAGCCGAAGACGGCACATAGGGCAGAACCACAATCTCCAAAACAGAAACCTTGCGTGCCAAAATGGCACATATTGTAGAGATCACTGCTCTAAAATCTATGGCTCTGTTTCCATAACAATACTTTTTACAATGACAGCTTGTCAAGCCATCGATCAGCCTCCTTAGTCATCTCTTACGATATGCCTGGAAGGTCACTGTGTCACTATTCTTTACTTCCCTCATAATGAGGCCCCGGTAACACATGGGCAATTAACTTAATAAAGTATTTTTCTATTTATAATTCACAAATTTAAAGAAACTTTGACAGATTCATTTTATTATCATCAGAAAAACAGTGCGTTTAAAATATTATTTGCTTTATCCTTTTGCTACATAAAATACTGCTATTCAGGAATACCATTATTTCTCTTTCCTTGGATTATTGTTTTAGATTAAAGAACCATTTTAAAGAATTCATCTGTTCATCCTTTCATCAGTGATGTTACCAAATTGATAATTCAAACAATAATACAAATATTTCTTTAATTATGTTATATACCATACAAATTCAGCATTTGTCATTTTCTTTTGTGTTTTAGCTTCTTGTAGTTAACCTTTTATTTCTGTCCTGGTATTTCTTTACCAGATTAACATAAATAACAAGTTTAGAAAGTAAAATTCTTCACTATTCAGCTGAGTCAGTGGAAGGAACATAAATAATAAGTTTAGAAAGTAAAATTGTTCACTATTCAGCTGAGTCAGTAGAAGTAACATAAATAATAAGTTTAGAAAGTAAAATTGTTCACTATTCAGCTGAGTCAGTAGAAGTAACATAAATAATAAGTTTAGAAAGTAAAATTGTTCACTATTCAGCTGAGTCAGTGGAAGGAACATAAATAATAAGTTTAGAAAGTAAAATTGTTCACTATTCAGCTGAGTCAGTGGAAGGAACATAAATAATAAGTTTAGAAAGTAAAATTGTTCACTATTCAGCTGAGTCAGTGGAAGGAACATAAATAATAAGTTTAGAAAGTAAAATTGTTCACTATTCAGCTGAGTCAGTAGAAGTAACATAAATAATAAGTTTAGAAAGTAAAATTGCTCACTATTCAGCTGAGTCAGTAGAAGTAACATAAATAATAAGTTTAGAAAGTTAAATTCTTCACTATTCAGCTGAGTCAGTAGAAGTAACATAAATAATAAGTTTAGAAAGGACATTTGACATATTATCTATTTTTATCCTCCGATATGTAACATATCTCTCTTTCATTTCATCTCTTATCCCTCTGTTTATCTCTCTTTGATTTACCTGTCTCGCTCATCCTAGATGTAGTAGAGGCTATCTTTATTTTGGTGTTCTTGTTCTCTGAGCAAGGCTGCATGATGGCTGCAACATCAGTATTTCCTTGTTCCTTCTTTGTCAAGCTGTCACCTTACCTTGTATGAGTGTACGTTATACCCTGACCACTTGCTCCTTTAGATAGGAAAACTATTCAACTGAGCCAGTAGAGATAAATGACTCATTTATCCTATATACTGATGCAGCAATAAAGCTGGTGGAAGTGCATTTTGATACAGAGGTTTAGAGTCCAAGCCAATGAAAGCGATCTAGTGGCATATATGCTCAGGTATAAAGCTAATAGATTTGGTTCATCAAAGATAGAAAGGCAAGCACTTACATACAAAAAATACAAATTAAATACAATAAAGAAGTGTAGAAACATGTTATCAAATCACAAGTTGAAATATAAGGAGTTGGTTAAAAAAAACACAGAGACATTTTGATAAATACATTGGGTGTCTATAATCTGAGTACATAAACTGTCAGTGCCGAATTATCTAAGTATCAAAATCAGCATATGCTATGAGATTACATTTTCAAAGGTTACCTCTCCCAACTAGCACGCTAAAAAGCTACTTCTAGGAGGTCATTCAAGTTCAGTAATTCTAAAGCAGGATTATATCTGTAGTAGGCTACTATAGAACCCAACTCCTGTATAAAAGACTGAGTATTTAAGGATTAGCAAGTATACTGTTTCAAAACACAAAAATACAAACTTAGAACATATATCAAACATAGAACATGTATCAAACATAGAACATATATCAAACACAGAACATGTATCAAACTTAGAACATATATCAAACTCAGAACTTATATAAAACTTAGATTTGAAGGCATTTTAATGGACTTGTTGCACAGAGACAAAAAGAATACTAGACAAGTTAAAAATATAGTTTAATATGCATGAAATAAATCTATGTTCGGAGTGCAATGATGATGACCCTCTAATAATCCAATAAATGTGATCTTGAAGATTTCAAAAGAAAGTTGCAGGCTGTACATTATTCTAATCTAGCAGTGTAGATGACATTGTACTTACACATAACCATTCTAAAGGTATACACATAACCATTCTAAAGATATACACATAACCATTCTAAAGGTATACATATGGTATTAATTCTGGAAGATAATCAAATCTTACCATATATCTGTGTTTCTATCCTGAATGTTGGGGATGTTTCATTCACGAGTTTCCTGCCATCAAATACAGTGGCAACTTCTATCTTCATGTAGTACATATGGCCATTGTGGTATTTATCACTATTCCAATGGCACGATGTCTTTGTCAGATTTGGACAATCAAATTGTTCTCCGCTAATTTTGAAAGAAATATAAAAATGGTTAATTTGTTGTTATTTTAAAATGGAGAAAATATTTTATTTTAATCTTCTTACACAATCACGGCACATAGAAAAAGTGACACAATGCTTGGGATTAGGTTGGTAGATAGATGGATGGATAGATAGGACAGACGGACAGGACCGGACAGACAGACAGATAGATAGACATACATACATGCATACATACATACATACATACATACAGACAGACAGACAGGCAGGCAGGCAGGCAGACAGACAGACAGACAGATAAAGAGATAGAAAGAGAGAAAGAGAGATGTACAGCAGTCTGAAAATGCGTCCCCATTAAACATGACATTTGTTGAAAGCTGCACTGGAATGTCGAGTCAGGCCAGATAGGAATAAGGATGAGGGTGTCATGTGTTTAACCCCTCATCTTCCACAACCATCTGCAAGCATGCTCTCCTATTCTCTAAAGTTGTCTGTTATTTGCTCTCTGTTTCCTTCTGTCTCTCCACCCCTCCCTCATCGTTCCAGTCTTTCTCTTCTCATTACAGAACCAAACAATGACTACTTTCTTCTTCTAATGTTAGCAATAGGCTTCCTCTTTTATTTGGTCTCTATAAGAACATTCTCATTACTCTTTTCAGTCCAGACTGCAGTACTACTCTTAATGTTCTTCCACAATACTACATTTGTTGTCAACGATTTTCTTCTTTGTTGTCCAACTATTCCAAATTCACCGTAATTACTTCTTTAGTCTGGAAGCCGCGATAGCTCAGTGGTTAGTGAACTGAACTACAAAGGACAAGAGGTCGAGTTGGATCCTCACCGACGGCTTCCGGGTTCACCCAGCCGTGAATGGGTACCGAATTTTTTTTCTGAGAAAGTAAAGCGGCACGGGCGTAATACCGACCACATTACCCTAAATATCATGTGCCGAAGGTCTGTAAAATTTATGGTCACTAACACTATAATCCCCAAAACGCCATTTGACGTGACGGGACTCTTCACTTAGCTACTTCTTTAGTCTTCGCTTTTTTAAAATATTTAACTTCCTGCATAGCAGAAACTGTAGACATAAGAGATGCTTCCTGTTGGGCTTACCAAACGTATGAGTCTTTCATAACTGGGTTTGTATCAAACTTTCCTTCTTTTAGGTGGATTGTTACTCTATTAATGATTAGTTATTAATATTATTAGATATTTATCATTACATATTTATCATTACATATTTATTATTATATACTGATTATTATATATTTATTACTCTATATTTATTATTATATTAATGAATAAACAGAAAATAAATAATGGGCAGACTGCATGACTTCTATCGCCAGCACACGCATGGAGATTGAGGCTGTGACGGAAGCCATCACGTGGCTGGTTATGAGACCAACAACACATGCGATCATCTTGACTAACTCACATAGCTTGTTTTGCTGAATCGACAAGAACACAATCTGCAGGGAGTGGCTCCACCTACTCAACATATTTCATGTATAGCGAATCATTTCAGGGGAAGAAGTAAACAATACTCGGAAAAAATTGAAAAATAATCAACAACAGTAAAAAGCAAACAACAATAGACATCCCAAAGCAGTATTGAACCCCATACTCCTTGACACACCGCCTTGTCGCGAGAGACTGTACATTTTAGGTTGCTTAGCTGACAGTGTACTGTAATGCATAGTCTCTAGGGCAAGGCGCTGTGTCGAGGAGTACGGGTTCGATTCTGTTTCGAGCGGTCTATTGTTCTCTGTTTTTTTGTCTGTTGCTAATTATTTATGACATTTTTGTTTCGAGTGTTGTAACTATATCCCTTCCCTTTAAATGATTCGCTGATGTGTCTGTCACCTCGGAAGTTCCCTTTCATTTATTATTATGTGTCTTTATGTCTCATGTTAGCAGCCTAACTTGGATATACTGACCCGGGCACGCGGGAGTTCGTGGCAAGGAGATGGTTGACGAGGTCTGCCTTTGCTCAAGAAATCTAAAAAAAAATGAACATTTATGACGTGACGAGGGCTTTATAAGAACATCTCTCACAGGATGACGACAAGGACGCTCAGGATAATCCACACGTCAAGAGAATGGTGGAACATGACGTCATGAGCGGCGAAAACAGGAAAAGCATTCATAGTTGCAAAGAATGTGGGAAGTCAGTAGTGGGGTGTGATAAACACTGCAAGGTATGGTGACAGCTTTACAAGGAAGGAACACAACACAATACTGACGTTTCGGTTTTGCTACTGCAAAGAATGTAACACGTTTAATCAATGTAGGTCAGGCACAATCAGTAGATGAACACTTCAATGTTTGCTCGAACGAACATCAGAGCGGGTATGGGAATTCTCCGACTGCGGTGACGCCGGCCCGAACTAAAAACTAGATCAGGTGTGAATATGTTCCCCTTTGACACACTTCCTTATCACATGGCAAGTGGCCATCAAGCTCCATTATGTTGGTACAATTCAATATACAAGATACATAAAGAAAAATATGTTATTTTGACAACCATAATTCAGTAATACTTTCTTGAGAAATTGATGTCACAAACATATCATGATGGCATTCTGCAGGTCAGAGTTCAGATTCCTTCCTGACAAAAATTGCTGTCAAAATTTCGTATCATAAATTATAAAGATGTTTGTACATTGCAGAACTCTGGTTTATTTTGTGAGATTGTGAATTGTCATCAAGTACTAACAGATACATTATTATTGTGACTATAAGTTACTTTATTATTGTTACTAATAGTTACTTTATTATTGTTACTAATAGTTACCTTATTATTGTTACTAATAGTTACTTTATTACTGTTACTAATTTTTTAAAAAAGCAAAGAACCCCCTATCACGTCAAGTGGCGTATAGGGAATATGGTGTTAGTGACCATAAATTTTACAGACCTTCGGCACATGATTTTTGGGGTAATGTGGTCGGTACTACGCCCATGCCGCTTCACTTTCCCTGAAAAAAAATCAGGTACCTATTAAAGGCTGGGTGAGCTCCCTTTTTGTCTAGGCCTCTTTGAGAACTTCCTCATTGGTCTTTTTAGCTGTCCAGGGAACTTTCAACATTCTTCTAAGAAATCCCATCTCTGTGGCTTCTAATCGTCTTTTCATTTGTTTGTTTACTGTTCATGATTCGCTTCCATAGTCAGAATTGGTTCTATATAGCACCGATGAACTCTCTTTCTCATTTCTATTGACATAGATTTGTTGCATAAGATATTTTTCATTTTCTGAAATGCTGATACTAGGGACAATCAACGAGAACATAATACTAGGGACATAATACTAGGGACATAATACTAGGGACATAATACTAGGGACATAATACTAAGAACAAATACTAGGGACATAATACTAGGGACATAATACTAGGAACATAATACTAGGGACATAATATTAGGGACATAATACTAGGGACATAATACTAGGGACCTAATACTAAGGACATAATACTAGGAACATAATACTAAGGACATAATACTAGGGACATACATAATAATAGGGACATAATACTAGGGACATAATATTAGGGACATAATATTAAGGGCATAATACTAGAGACATAAATCTAGGGACATACATAATACTAGGGACATACATTATACTAGGGACATACATAATACTAGGTACATAATACTATGGATATAATACTAAGGACATGCAACGAGAACATAATACTAGGGACATCATAATACTAAGGACATAATACTAGGGACATAATACTAGGGACATGATACTAGAGACATAAATGTAGGGACATACATAATACTAGGGACATACATAATACTAGGAACATATATAATACTAGGGACATACATAATACTAGGGACATACATAATTCTAGGGACATAATACTAGAGACCTAATACTAGGGACATAATACTAGAGACCTAATACCAGGTACATAATACTAGAGACCTAATACTAGGGACATAATACTAGAGACCTAATACTAGGGACATAATACTAGGGACATACATAATTCTAGGGACATAATACTAGAGACCTAATACTAGGGACATAATACTAGAGACCTAATACTAGGGACATAATACTAGGGACCTAATACTAGTAAACAGAGAATCGTTGGTCTAGAGTTAATGATTTAATTAAGGTGCAGAGAATAAGCTCACTGGCATAAAGCTTCAAGCTGTAAACGTGTAGCTGACTTGCAAAGTTTGAGAAAGTAACGCAGTGGGTAAGCGTGCTGATCATTTCTGCATGTCTGAGCTGACAGCAAGAGTGCACTTCTCTTTAGAGGAAATCTTATGCAACATCTAAACATAAGCACTTATCCTCCATAGTCAACTGATAACATAATATGCTAAATGTATGTGCTTTAGCTGTAGTTTAAAATTTATATATTTTGTGCTATAGTTATTGTATTTATACATTTCAATGTTAATTACCTCAACTATTTTTATTTATTGAATTATTTGGCACAAACCCTGGGGGCAATGAAAAGTATCCCCATCACAACAATGGGGAAACAACAACAGATCTTGAGCCTCTAGCTCACCACAGAAAATACAAAACTCTCATCCAGTTTGAAACATTTAAAAGCATCCCCATCACAACAATGGGGAAACAACAACAGATCTTGAGCCTCTAGCTCACCACAGAAAATACAAAACTCTCATCCAGTTTGAAACATTTAAAAGCATCCCCATCACAACAATGGGGAAAAAACAAGAGATCTTGAGCCTCTAGCTCACCACAGAAAATGCGAAACTCTCATCCAGTTTGAAACATTTAAAAGGCTACCAGATCACCCACTGCAGCAAACATTCCAAGACAGAACAAGACAACAGACTTCTAAGGAAGAGCCCAAATCATCTTGCAATGGGAGCCATCAAACACTACGTCATGTATTACAAGCAAACAAAGATATGTGCTAGGACGCCGATTCATGTCTCGTACTTTACCTTTAAAGATATGTGCTAGGACGCCGATTCATGTCTCGTACTTTACCTTTAAAGATATGTGCTAGGACGCCGATTCAAGTCTCGTACTTCACCTTTAAAGATATGTGCTAGGACGCCGATTCAAGTCTCGTACTTCACCTTTAAAGATATGTGATAGGACGCCGATTCATGTCTCGTACTTCACCTTTAAAGATATGTGCGAAGGCCTAACACCCGAAACATGGTCCAACCGTAGAAATAAAACAAAAATAATCCCAGATGTTCCAGGAATAGTCTCCAAAAACGAGCAAACCGAGACAGAAATGAGAGCCCTATCACACATCATGCTCCAGGAAAAATACATCAGAGATACATGGACACGGGTTTTCATAGATGGACCCGCAACTGAGGCATTAAAGATGGAAGGCAGTGGCATCTATATACTCGACCCAAGTGGAAAGACAGAAACATGCTCTCTTTCAGCCGGAGAAAGGTGCATACATTTTAGAGCAGAGACAAAGGCACCCCACACAGCCACACAAACTCTCATCACACAACAGGTCCAGAAATGGTCATTCTCACCGATGTCAGTCATACAAGTAATGTCAAAGTTAGTCATACCAGCAATGTCAAAGTCAGTCATACAAGTAATGTCAAAGTCAGTCATACAAGCAATGTCAAAGTCAGTCATACAAGCAATGTCAAAGTCAGTCATACAAGCAATGTCAAAGTCAGTCATACAAGCAATGTCAAAGTCAGTCATACAAGCAATGTCAAAGTCAGTCATACAAGCAATGCCAAAGTCAGTCATACAAGCAATGTCAAAGTCAGTCATACAAGCAATGTCAAAGTCAGTCATACAAGCAATGTCAAGCCCAAAACAGGATAGACTCATCCAAGACATAAAGAACAACAAATGTTCGCTTTCAGAAAAGACAGAACTATCCCTGCACTAGATACCAACACTTTGTGACATCCCTGGAAATGAGAAAGCAGATTAACTCTCCACAGATCCCCTCCCCAGCAAGTCCCTTAGTGTCCAGCGACTGACGACTCCAGTTCTGTGTTGGTTGATAAGTCTTCTTACACGCCCACTAAGTTTCTCGTTTCTGGTTGTGCCCATCTTAACTCCCATCTCTTTCATCTGAAGGAGTGACGTGGACTCATGGTTGTCGAAGTCCTGCGCCCTCCCCACATCTTAGGGGGCATTGATGATGTCCGTCCGATCCATTGGTTGACCGTCCTCAACGATAGCGCAGCTAGCCAACCTGTCCGCACTTTCATTTCTCCGTACTCCCGCATGTCCTTGGACGTAGATAAAGGTGACCTTGCGTATTTTTGACTTCTGCAATGACTCTAACCATTGCATGCGTACAGATCCCGCCTCCACCTTTTCTTATCATGCTCATCGAATCACGCAGTATGCAGGCATGGGTGTAGTCTTGTGACTCTAACCAGATGAATTCCCTGGTCACTGCCATCACCTCCATCGTCATGCTACTCGTGGGCATAACGTAAGCACCACTGTCTTCTTTGACTATTCTGCCTGCTGAGCATGCTGTAAATGCCAATGCACTTCTTTGGTGTCGTAGTATAGACCCGTCTGTATAGATGACTGCATCTTTCTCATCGGTGTTATCCCAGATGAGACCGTTGACCTCCGCGTTGACCACAACTAAGTTCTGTTCCTTACATTTCCTGTCGAGTGTGACAATACACGAGAATGTCCCTCTGAATGACGGAGGCACCGTAATCCACTCCTCGCCAACACTGATATTGGTAAGATCTCAGACCTGTTTGATGACATCTTCTGCTCGTCCCACACATGATTTACTATTTTTAGTCTGACAGATGGGAGTTTTCAATAGTTCAACCAACCCCAGAGCCTAAAAAAAATCAAAGCAATCCTGAAGCATGCTGGGAAAACATAATGGAGGGAGGTGCGTGGAAAATATGAGCCAGAACATGACAGCCTAAACAACTTAGCAGACATGAGTAGGCCAAGATGTTTCAGACTCACAATAGGTCATTGTGGCTTCAGGGCATATCTACATAAGATATGAATCAGTGATGTTGCAGCATGTGACTGTGGGGCAGCCAAACAAACTCCAGAGTAGTGAGCTATTTGTGGGCCATCATCATTGCATTCTAAACACGGCCCTACAGGCCTGCGACACTCTCAACATCAAAGAAGAGCACAAATATGACCCACAGAAACAACCCTTCAGGTCTGCAACAGTCTCAACATCAAAGAAGAGCACAAATATGACCCACAGAAACAACCCTGCAGGTCTGCAACAGTCTCAACATCAAAGAAGAGCACAAATATGACCCACAGAAACAACCCTTCAGGTCTGCAACAGTCTCAACATCAAAGAAGAGCACAAATATGACCCACAGAAACAACCCTGCAGGTCTGCAACAGTCTCAACATCAAAGAAGAGCACAAATATGACCCACAGAAACAACCCTTCAGGTCTGCAACAGTCTCAACATCAAAGAAGAGCACAAATATGACCCACAGAAACAACCCTTCAGGTCTGCAACAGTCTCAACATCAAAGAAGAGCACAAATATGACCCACAGAAACAACCCTGCACGACGAGTCACAGGAAGCTGGTGATAACCTCAATTGAAATGTTTTGTTCGTGACAAAAGCTGGTCTAAATGTCTAAAAGCGTAGAAATAGCTCATCGCTGATGAAGAAGAAAAAAGAAGAATTATTTGACAGAGAAAAATGGACTTTGCATCCAGGGCTTGTTTGAAATAAAGAATGTCCATGTTTCTCTGTGTCTTCTGTATTATCATAAACTAGTGGTTTCAATAGCAACAGATTTAGAGTCAGTCTTTGAAGTGCCCAAAACAAGTTTATAATGAATGTATCCAGCAATTCTATTAATGTGTAGCCAGCAATGATGTTAATGTGTAGCCAGCGATTATGTTAATGTGCAGCCAGCAATTCTGTTAATGTGTAGTCAGCGATTCTATTAATGTGTAGCCAGCGATTCTATTAATGTGTAGCCAGCAATTCTGTTAATGTGTAGCCAGCAATTCTGTTAATGTGTAGCCAGCTATTCTGTTCATGTGTAGCAAGAAATTCTGTTAATGTGTAGCCAGAAATTCTGTTAATGTGTAGCCAGAAATTCTGTTAATGTGTAGCCAGAAATTCTGTTAATGTGTTGCCAGAAATTATGTTAATGTGTAGCCAGCGATTATGTTAATGTGTAGCCAGCAATTCTATTAATGTGTAGCCAGCAATTCTGTTAATGTGTAGCCAGCAATTCTATTAATGTGTAGCTAGCAATTCTGTTAATGTGTAGCCAGCAATTCTATTAATGTGTAGCCAGCAATTCTATTAATGTGTAGCCAACAATTCTGTTAATGTGTAGCCAGCAATTCTATTAATGTGTAGCCAGCAATTCTGTTAATGTGTAGCCAGCAATTCTATTAATGTGTAGCCAGCAATTCTGTTAATGTGTAGCCAGCAATTCTATTAATGTGTAGCCAGCAATTCTGTTAATGTGTTACCAGCAATTCTGTTAATGTGTTACCAGCAATTCTGTTAATGTGTTACCAGCAATTCTGTTAATGTGTTACCAGCAATTCTGTTAATGTGTTACCAGTAATTCTGTTAATGTGTAGCCAGCGATTCTGTTAATGTGTTACCAGCAATTCTGTTAATGTGTTACCAGCAATTCTGTTAATGTATAGCCAGCGATTCTGTTAATGTGTAGCCAGCGATTCTGTTAATGTGTTTAATGTGTTACCAGTAATTCTATTAATGTGTAGCCAGCGATTCTTTAACGCAGCAGATGCAATTGTATGGCATGTCACAACAATTCTTTGATGTATCATACAACATAATTGTAAGCTATAGTTAGTTGAAATAGCAATAGAAGTGTAAAGAAATCTTTACTTCAGTTATAGACTCTATCAAAGCAAATGGCATTGTAAACATCACAAAATAATACAAATATTCGAGGATAAACATTGATACCAAAAATGTAATAATAATTATGAAGAACATGTAGTGACAACCAAAAGCAGTCATTATCGAAATGTTTCAACAAATAAAGCAAGGTTTTAGACAAGGGTGTGAACTATCACCCGATTTATTTATTATGTTTAGCAATATCAAACAAAGATCTGTACGGTTTAAAGGATATGATCGGAATGTCTCTCCAAGACGTAAATTATATATATAACAGACATAGAAGGAGAAACAGGATTCGCTAATGCAAGATGCGCCTTCATTGCACTAGGAAACATTTGATATCCCAAAGAAATGAGATTCTTCTTCTTCTTCTTCTATCCTTCCTCTGTTGCCGTTGGCGTCGAGGGGAGAAACAATCTGCGATTCTTTGCTCTTCTGTTGGCATCTTCTGATGTTATTCCTCCTAGTGACTCTAGTATTCCATTTATCCATCTCTTTCTCGGTCTTCCTCTTAATCTGACGTTTTCGTAGCGTTTGTTTATGGCTCTTTGATTCATTGTTAGTTCTTTCTGTCTTGTTATGTGGCCGAACCAATTTATCTGTTGTTTCTTTATGTATTCGATGGCTGGTTCAATTTCGAGTTTCTTCCTCAGGTCAGTGTTTCTTACTCTGTCCCTTAAGCTGTTTCCTGTCAGAAATGAGATTAAATACCAAAAATTAAAATGTCCACTTCTAATGTTACATCAGTGCTAATATATGGCTGTGAAAGATGGAGAACAACAGAAAGAACAGTCACAAAGGACTTTCATTAATGGATGCTTGCGCAGAATATAAGAATGGAAACGACATGAGAAAATGACTTGCATAGAAATATGGGAGGATACCCGGCAAACAAAAGGGAATAAAGAGGTTTGACAACCATGGAGGTTGCTGGACAGAAGACGCTGCGGACGTCAACTGAGAAGACTTCGTGATAGACCATTTTTGGAGGGAATCACCAGGAGATAAACATAAAGGAAAGGCTGAAACAAACAGTAAACAGGTGGAAGCAGATATGAGGATGTTGCAAATATGGAGCGATCACATGGCACCAAATGGAGGGTTGGGATGGTTTTCGTTCAAGACATATGCTCCACATAAAGTTGAAAAGGAGGAAGAAAATATATATAACTTATATAGGGCGAGTAATTTCAGACAGTGATATAGAACATATACAGGGCGAGTAACTTCAGACAGTGATATAGAACATATACAGGGCGAGTAACTTGAGAGGGTGATATAGAACATATACAGGGCGAGTAACTTCAGACTGTGATATAGAACATATACAGGGCGAGTAATTTCAGAGAGTGATATAGAACATATACAGGACGAGTAACTTGAGACAGTGATATAGAACATATACAGGGCGAGTAACTTGAGACTGATATAGAACATATACAGGGCGAGTAACTTCAGACAGTGATATAGAACATATACAGGGCGAGTAACTTCAGACAGTGATATATAACATATACAGGGCGAGTAACTTCAGACAGTGATATAGAACATATACAGGGCGAGTAATTTCAGACAGTGATATAGAACATATACAGGGCGAGTAACTTCAGACAGTGATATAGAACATATACAGGGCGAGTAATTTCAGACAGTGATATAGAACATATACAGGGCGAGTAACTTCAGAGGGTGATATAGAACATATACAGGGCGAGTAACTTCAGACAGTGATATAGAACATATACAGGGCGAGTAAGTTCAGAGGGTGCTATAGAACATATACAGGGCGAGTAAGTTCAGACAGTGATATAGAACATATACAGGGCGAGTAATTTCAGACAGTGATATAGAACATATACAGGGCGAGTAACTTCAGACAGTGATATAGAACATATACAGGACGAGTAACTTCAGAGGGTGATATAGAACATATACAGGGCGAGTAACTTCAGACATTGATATAGAACATATACAGGGCGAGTAAGTTCAGAGGGTGATATAGAACATACATAGGGCGAGTAATTTCAGACAGTGATATAGAACATATACAGGGCGAGTAACTTCAGACAGTGATATAGAACATATACAGGGCGAGTAACTTCAGACAGTGATATAGAACATATACAGGGCGAGTAACTTCAGAGGGTGATATAGAACATATACAGGGCGAGTAACTTCAGACAGTGATATAGAACATATACAGGGCGAGTAAGTTCAGTGGGTGATATAGAACATATACAGGGCGAGTAAGTTCAGACAGTGATATAGAACATACATAGGGCGAGTAATTTCAGACAGTGATATAGAACATATACAGGGCGAGTAACTTCAGACAGTGATATAGAACATATACAGGGCGAGTAACTTCAGACAGTGATATAGAACATATACAGGGCGAGTAAGTTCAGAGGGTGATATAGAACATATACAGAGCGAGTAACTTCAGACAGTGATATATAACATATACAGAACGAGTAACTTAAGAGGGTGATATAGAACATATACAGGGCGAGTAACTTCAGAGGGTGATATAGAACTTATACAGGACGAGTAACTTCCCAGGGTGATATAGAACTTATACAGGGCGAGTAACTTCAGACAGTGATATAGAACATATACAGGGCGAGTAACTTCAGACAGTGATATAGAACATATACAGGGCGAGTAACTTCAGACAGTGATATATAACATATACAGGACGAGTAACTTCAGATGGTGATATAGAACATATACAGGGCGAGTAACTTCAGACAGTGATATAGAACATATACAGGGCGAGTAACTTCAGACAGTGATATAGAACATATACAGGGCGAGTAACTTCAGAGGGTGATATAGAACATATACAGGGCGAGTAACTTCAGACAGTGATATAGAACATATACAGGGCGAGTAAGTTCAGACAGTGATATAGAACATATACAGGGCGAGTAATTTCAGACAGTGATATAGAACATATACAGGGCGAGTAACTTCAGACAGTGATATAGAACATATACAGGGCAAGTAACTTCAGACAGTGATATAGAACATATACAGGGCGAGTAACTTCAGACAGTGATATAGAACATATACAGGGCGAGTAAGTTCAGAGGGTGCTATAGAACATATACAGGGC
Source organism: Megaustenia siamemsis (assembly GCA_032433765.1). NCBI lineage: Eukaryota > Metazoa > Mollusca > Gastropoda > Stylommatophora > Ariophantidae > Megaustenia > Megaustenia siamemsis. The sequence goes on along the minus strand of JAVIAB010000139.1, from coordinate 104,745,642 downwards.
GAGTAAGTTCAGAGGGTGATATAGAACATATTCAGGGCGAGTAATTTCAGACAGTGATATAGAACATATACAGGGCGAGTAACTTCAGACAGTGATATAGAACATATACAGGGCGAGTAAGTTCAGAGGGTGCTATAGAACATATACAGGGCGAGTAAGTTCAGAGGGTGATATAGAACATATACAGGGCGAGTAAGTTCAGAGGGTGATATAGAACATACATAGGGCGAGTAATTTCAGACAGTGATATAGAACATATACAGGGCGAGTAACTTCAGACAGTGATATAGAACATATACAGGGCGAGTAACTTCAGACAGTGATATAGAACATATACAGGGCGAGTAACTTCAGAGGGCGATATAGAACATATACAGGGCGAGTAACTTCAGAGGGTGATATAGAACATATACAGGGCGAGTAACTTCAGACAGTGATATAGAACATATACAGGGCGAGTAAGTTCAGAGGGTGATATAGAACATACATAGGGCGAGTAATTTCAGACAGTGATATAGAACATATACAGGGCGAGTAACTTCAGACAGTGATATAGAACATATACAGGGCGAGTAACTTCAGACAGTGATATAGAACATATACAGGGCGAGTAAGTTCAGAGGGTGATATAGAACATATACAGGGCGAGTAACTTCAGACAGTGATATATAACATATACAGAACGAGTAACTTAAGAGGGTGATATAGAACATATACAGGGCGAGTAACTTCAGAGGGTGATATAGAACTTATACAGGACGAGTAACTTCCCAGGGTGATATAGAACTTATACAGGGCGAGTAACTTCAGAGGGTGATATAGAACATATAAAGGGGAGAAAGTTCAGAGGGTGATATAGAACATATACAGGGCGAGTAACTTCAGACAGTGATATATAACATATACAGGACGAGTAACTTCAGAGGGTGATATAGAACATATACAGGGCGAGTAACTTCAGACAGTGATATAGAACATATACAGGGCGAGTAACTTCAGACAGTGATATAGAACATATACAGGGCGAGTAACTTCAGAGGGTGATATAGAACATATACAGGGCGAGTAACTTCAGACAGTGATATAGAACATATACAGGGCGAGTAAGTTCAGACAGTCATATAGAACATATACAGGACGAGTAACATCAGGCAGTGATATAGAACATATACAGGGCGAGTAACTTGAGACAGTGATATATAACATATACAGGGCGAGTAACTTCAGAGGATGATATAGAACTTATACAGGGCAAGTAACTTGAGAGGGTGATATAGAAATTTATACAGGACGAGTAACTTCATAGGGTGATATAGAACTTATACAGGACGAGTAACTTCAGAGGGTGATATAGAACTTATACAGGACGAGCAACTTCCCAGGGTGATATAGAACTTATACAGGGCGAGTAACTTCAGAGGGTGATATAGAACTTATACAGGGCGAGTAACTTCAGAAGGTGATATAGAACTTATACAGGGCGAGTAACTTCAGAAGGTGATATAGAACTTATACAGGGCGAGTAATTTCAGAGGGTGATATAGAACTTATACAGGACGAGTAACTTCAGAGGGTGATATAGAACTTACACAGGGCGAGTAACTTCAGAAGGTGATATAGAACATATACAGGGCGAGTAACTTCAGAGGGTGATATTTATTTATAAATAAACATGTGTGTGCATATATAACTATATAGTGACCCAAGAACTAGTGTATTCATTGCCGAACTTATTCGTATCGGCATCACATTTACAATAAAGATATTTTCTTGTACCCAGTGATCAACACTTCCTGAATGTGGGCCATGTAGTGAGCATCATTTCTCATGATCAAAGGCATCGATCACACGCTAAGGGCTGTTTGAAGACAGGAAACAGGCAGTTGCTTTCTTTACCACCGAGACTTTTGAAGCTCAACTTTAAAGGCACGATTTTTTTTAGAACTGGGTTGCTATCGGTCAACATTCAATTATTATTCTGATTCTTATTTTGACAAATGTAAATTGACCAGAGCTTCAGAGGCCCTCCATTCATGATTTGTATATTTTATGGGATTGGTTGATACTGTCTTTGGTAAACCGTTTACAAGAATAAAGGCATCAATACGCGCGCGCGCACGCATACGCACACACACACACTTGCTCTTATCTTCAGCATTTTTGCTTTTTTGCGAGTAACTTCAAACACTGGCTTGCTGCACACATGGTTATAATTAGTTGTTCACTCCATTGTGAGTTCATATGTATAATAGTAGGCATGTGTGGCTGACATAGTTTATTATGTACCTTCACCACTTTATGCTTCTAGGCTTGTCTAGATTCCTTAGCAAGCGTTAGAAAATATAAAAGCACTCGATGATAAAATAATGTGGGTTAGAAAAGTTGTTAAACGTACTATGATTTACTGTGTTTGGGCAGTCTGAAAAGAAAATGATTTATTTTGCAAAAAACGTGGCATCTAAAACAAAACGAAACAAAATCATTATTTGTTATCTAGTGCACTCGTTTAAAGAAAAATACATTGGTATAATATATGAAGAAAGTTTCAAGCAACTGAAAACAAAAACACGCCCATTTGATATCACGAACTAATAAAATATTATATTATGCTTCAGAAATGTCAGAAATAAACTATACTTTCAGCGCTGAATGAAATTATTTGTTACATTTATAACTTGATAATATGAATAATTTACGGTTGTTACTATGCTCTGCTGGTAGCCGCTATAGCTCAGATATCGGACGATAGTTCAACCACTGAACTGGACTACAGAGGACAAGAGGTCGGATTTGATCCTGATCGACGGCTTCCGGGTTCACCCAGCCTAAAATGGGTAACGATTTTTTTCTGGGAAGGTCAAGCGGCACGGGCGTAATACCGACCACATTACTAAAAAAAAAACATGTGCTGAAGGTCTATAAAAATTATGGTCACTAACACTATATTCCCAATTCGTCACTTGACGTGACGTGGCTCTTCACTTTTACTTACTAGTACCATACCGCTCTACTTTATGTTTGTACATCGTCCTATATGTTTACACTAATACTTTATTTGTAGACCATTATCGTTCACATTGTTTTTATACTACCAGTGATTTGTTAATATACCCTTATATATATATATATTGTGTGTTTGTTGTTCGTCCAGCCGAAACTCTTGGCCGAAACGTTGACTTTTGTTTCGTCCATTTCCACGTAAAGCTGTCACCATACCATTTTTTTTCCTTTTTTTTAATTATCACTTTTACTTACTGTGTTTTTGTGTGATAATGGTTGTTGTAGGGTATAATGTTCATTTGGTTTGAACAGATATAAATAACAGTTATCTTTGTACATTTCTGACAGTTTCTAACAATATTTATATAAATATGTACTTGATTTATGTCTCAATGAACAAAGGGCCACAACACTATCAACGAGCCCTGTTCTGTTCTATCTTCTGTACTATTTTTCTCCAAATGAGCACATGCTCCTCCAGCAACCTTTGTTCCTGTCTCGAGACTTATTTTTCAGGTCTGCTTGGACTCTCGCCTCTGTTGTACATCTACAGATGGTAGATAACGTCCATGTTTTGAAGTGGTAGTACCAAACTGGTAGAAAAAGTGACGTGTTTTTGCTCTATGTATCAGTGCAGGACGGATTATGCCATCATGTTTTATTAATGACATAAATCACATGATATTGTCCTGTTTTTAGTGGACGACAAAGAGGTTAGGGTGGGGAGAAAGTTAAGTAAGTTAGGGTGGGGAGAAAGTTAAGTAAGTTAGGGTGGGGAGAAAGTTAAGTAAGTTAGGGTGGGGAGAAAGTTAAGTACAACTAAGAGGTTAGGGTGGGGAGAAAGTTAAGTAAGTTAGGGTGGGGAGAAAGTTAAGTACAACTAAGAGGTTAGGGTGGGGAGAAAGTTAAGTAAGTTAGGGTGGGGAGAAAGTTAAGTACAACTAAGAGGTTAGGGTGGGGAGAAAGTTTAGTAAGTTAGGGTGGGGAGAAAGTTAAGTACAACTAAGAGGTTAGGGTGGGGAGAAAGTTAAGTAAGTTAGGGTGGGGAGAAAGTTAAGTACAACTATGAGGTTAGGGTGGGGAGAAAGTTAAGTAAGTTAGGGTGGGGAGAAAGTTAAGTAAGTTAGGGTGGGGAGAAAGTTAAGTAAGTTAGGGTGGGGAGAAAGTTAAGTACAACTAAGAGGTTAGGGTGGGGAGAAAGTTAAGTAAGTTAGGGTGGGGAGAAAGTTAAGTACAACTAAGAGGTTAGGGTGGGGAGAAAGTTTAGTAAGTTAGGGTGGGGAGAAAGTTAAGTACAACTAAGAGGTTAGGGTGGGGAGAAAGTTAAGTAAGTTAGGGTGGGGAGAAAGTTAAGTACAACTATGAGGTTAGGGTGGGGAGAAAGTTAAGTAAGTTAGGGTGGGGAGAAAGTTAAGTAAGTTAGGGTGGGGAGAAAGTTAAGTAAGTTAGGGTGGGGAGAAAGTTAAGTACAACTAAGAGAAATTACGTTATTACTATCAGAACTTAATATAAATATCGTTTCCTCTTTATTTTTTTTCCACAAAGTGCAAATTCACTTCAATAAACTGACACATATTCAGAAAAACCGACAAACAAAATAAGAAATTCAAAGATCCTAGCTACAATGACAAATAATCTTTCAGATAATGGCTTACTTGATTGTCCAAACCAAGGAGACATTAATGAAATTCATTCGTCTGTAGACAACACCTAGGTCCCACGTACATTTCATCTCTTGCCAGTTGTACACTCGACATGATATGTTTTGGACTTTTTTAGGCTTATCTAAAAATGTTGAAAATAACAATCTGCTAAAATAATTTGAACATGAAATTGTAAAAAAAAACAAAAAAACTGACAATGTAAAAAGGAACATGACAGTGTAAACACATAAAGGAAATATAAAAAAAAAGACAGAAACTAAACAGTAAAGATAACTAACAGTAATTATGAAAATGCTCTCCAGCAGTCATAAAGATATTCAGTGCTTGTCATCAACCGATAAACATAAGTTTTCAACAAATTTGCTTTTGTCTTTCTTCATGTTGTGTGGTAGCTTTTTTTCCAGTTTTATTCATATTTTTAAAGTGCTTTTGAACATGTTTATAACTCTTTCCACTGTGTATAACAACTCTTTCCACTGTGTATAACTCTTTCCACTGTGTATAACAACTCTTTCAACTGTGTATAACTCTTTCCACTGTGTATAACTCTTTCCACTGTGTATAACTCTTTCCACTGTGTATAACTCTTTCCACTGTGTATAATTCTTTCCACTGTGTATAATTCTTTCCACTGTGTATAACTCTTTACACTGTGTATAACTCTTTACACTGTGTATAATTCTTTATACTGTGTATAACTCTTTCCACTTTTTATAACTCTTTCCACTGTGGTTAACTCTTTCCACTTTTTATAACTCTTTCCACTTTTTATAACTCTTTCCACTGTGTATAACTCTTTCCACTGTGGTTAACTCTTTCCACTTTTTATAACTCTTTCCACTGTGGTTAACTCTTTCCACTTTTTATAACTCTTTCCACTGTTTATTTTATGATCGTTTTGTTTTCCCCGTAGATTTCAATGCAGATTTAACTTGAAATACTTTGTAAGTAACAATGAAAGTTCCCTTTTAACATTGCAAGTGCATGGGGAATATGATGTTCGGGTCCATGCCTTTAGCACACTTGCAGGTGAAGTAGTCAATGTCACGTCAGGCCGCCTCAGAAGTCTCTTCATTGCTTAGACTTAGTGTTTATAATGTACGATCCCATTCAGTTTCATAACTTTCTATTAAACTCTTTCAATGTTGGAGTTTTTTTTTTTGCTTTCTCCTTGAGTTTCTCATTAATGATCTTATACAATATGTGAGTTCCTCTAATTCTGCGGTTCCAAAACGTGTGGTCATCACATCAAAAAGCACTAAAAATGTATACATTGCTACATATTTCTAACCCATATATACAACGCACCTATATTTGTGTGTAAGTTTGTCTGTATGTGTATTTGCACATTTGGACACCTTTTGGTGCTTTTTGATGTGCTTTGTGCTAATATATATATAGATGTATGCGTTTATTTTTTAATTGATTATTTTTTTTCTTTTTTTCTTTTCGTTCGCCAGCTTTTACCTCAGACACAGTCCCTTGTACTAAATACAATTAAGACAAGACAAATGAAATTTTTGGGGCATGTTAAAAGACACAACAGGCTACTAAAAGTAATATTGGAAGGGAAAATACAAGGTAAAAGAGGCAGACCAAGACTAACAAGGACGAGTAACATCAAAAGATGGACAAGTCAATCTATGACAGCCTGCACCATCAAAGCAAGAAACAGAGTAGAATGGCCTACCATGATAGCCAACCTTCGTTGCGGAGAAGGCAATCGATGATGATGATGAAAGTCCCTATAGACTAGGAACTGAATTTTGCATGTTAATCAATTTTTCCCAGTCAGCCGTGTGCACAGGGGTCCCTTGCCGCACAGGCAGATAACTCCGTCTTCGGAGGTACTCATATTTTTCTGTTGATGAGTAATTAACGTTTCAAGCCAGGCCTCTGTATGCGTTTATGAGTGTATGGTTACGTACGCACGCGTTTCTGCACTTCTTGTCGGTGTTCACACACATAGTTGCAGATACACACAGATTGATATGTTCGCTTGGGAACTCCAGCACACACATAGTTGCAGATACACACAGATTGATATGTTCGCTTGGGAACTCCAGCACACACATAGTTGCAGATACACACAGATTGATATGTTCGCTTGGGAACTCCAGCACACACATAGTTGCAGATACACACAGATTGATATGTTCGCTTGGGAACTCCAGCACACACATAGTTGCAGATACACACAGATTGATATGTTCGCTTGGGAACTCCAGCACACACATAGTTGCAGATACACACAGATTGATATGTTCGCTTGGGAACTCCAAAATTATTTTCCACGGGGATTTACTTGTTTGAAATCATCTCATATGAACGTTTATAGCCATAGTAGAGTCTGGGATCTTGTACCCACCTCCGCATATTTTTAGAACCCTTCCCCTTTTACTGTATTTCACACCTGTGTCCACCCTGTCAGCCGGCCATATTAATTTCAGTCCAGTCGGTGCTTGACCAAGCTGAAGACCACAGGGAAGTGATTTATTTTCCTTGTTTTGAGAGTCTATCATATTATTGCCATGTAGGTAGATTTCTATGTATATCCTTATATAATTTGTGTGTTGTTGTTTCAGCTGAGGACCTTTTTGGCCGAAACGTCGTTCCACTTTTATTTTGTTTCTCACCTACGTAAAGCTGTTAACATAACATTGTTTTCCTTTTTTAAAATTTTCATCTTTATCATCAGCTTTAGAGCAGCTTGACATTGCTATGCATCTTGATGCTTCGTTATGCCTTTTGCCCCCAAAAATACCAGGTAGTTTGGTGTCATGGCATGGAAGACAGTCAACAGCAGATTCGATACGATGCACTGCCGATAGAACATTTCAGAAGGACATAATCGCCTACGCCAACTGGCACAGCACATGATGATGATGATGAACAAATGCAAGTCACATGGTGACAGATGGGCGCTGTAGGCTGGCTGTTGCAGCACTTCCAACCACAATGTTCACAACATGTGGGCGAGCATTGTCAGGCAACAGAATCACACCACGTAGAAGCATGCCGGGTCACTTATTCATGATGGCTGTATGCAGGTTGTCTAGTGTGCCTTGATGGCTGTAAGCAGGTTGTCTAGTGTGTCTTGATGTCTGTATGTAGGTTGTCTAGTGTGTCTTGATGGCTGTATACAAGTTGTTTAGTGTGTATTGATGCCTGTATGTAGGTTGTCTAGTGTGTCTTGATGGTTCTATACAAGTTGTCTAGTGTGTCTTGATGCCTGTATGTAGGTTGTCTAATGTGTCTTGATGTCTGTATGCAAGTTGTCTAGTGTGTCTTGTGTGTGGTTCAATTCACAAACATTTTTTTTCTGAGTTCACCCAGTCTCTCAAAATGGGTAACAGAGCTTTTTCTGGGAAGTAAAGACGCCTGGCGTGATAACATCAACATCAGCTACAGATGTGTCGTGGTCATAGACAAATGTGCCGCGGTCAAGGACAAATGTGTCGTGGTCATAGACAAATGTGTCGTGGTCATAGACAAATGTGCCGCGGCCAAGGATAAATGTGTCGTGGTCATGGACAAATGTGTCGTGGTCATAGACAAATGTGCCGCAGCCAAGGACAAATGTGTCGTGGTCATGGACAAATGTGTCGGGGTCATGGACAAATGTGTCGGGGTCATGGACAAATGTGTCGTGGTCATGGACAAATGTGTCGGGGTCATGGACAAATGTGTCGGGGTCATTGACAAATGTGTCGGGGTCATGGACAAATGTGTCGTGGTCATGGACAAATGTGTCGTGGTCATGGACAAATGTGTCGGGGTCATAGACAAATGTGTCGTGGTCATGGACAAATGTGTCGGGGTCATGGACAAATGTGTCGGGGTCATGGACAAATGTGTCGTGGTCATGGACAAATGTGTCGGGGTCATAGACAAATGTGCCGCGGTCAAGGACAAATGTGTCGGGGTCATGGACAAATGTGCCACGGTCATGGGCAAATGTGTCGCGGATATGGACAAATGTGCCGGGGTCATAGACAAATGTGACGAAGTCGTGGACAAATGTGCTGAGGTCATTGACAAATGTGCCGAGATGATGGACAAATGTGCCGAGATCATGGACAAATGTGTTGCAGTCATGGACAAATGTGTCGCGGTCATGGACAAATGTGTCGGAGTCATGGACAAATGTGTCGCGGTCATGGACAAATGTGTCGCAGTCATGGACACATGTGCCGAGGCCATGGACAAAAGTGTCGCGGTCATGGACAAATGTGCCGAGGCCATGGACAAATGTGTCGGAGTCATGGACAAATGTGTCGCGGTCATGGACAAATGTGCCGAGGCCATGGACAAATGTGTCGCGGTCATGGACAAATGTGTCGCGGTCATGGACAAATGTGCCGAGGCCATGGACAAATGTGTCGCAGTCATGGACAAATGTGTCGCGGTCATGGACAAATGTGTCGCGGTCATGGACAAATGCGCCGAGGCCATGGACAAATGTGCCGAGGTCATGGACAAATGTGCCGTGGTCATGGACAAATGCTCCGCCGTCATGGACAATGTGTCGCCGTTATGGACAAATGTGCCGTGCTCATGGACAAATGTGTCGCCGTCATGGACACATGTGGCCAGTAACATCATGATCACCGTAAGCCTAGGTTTGCGTAGAGGGGGCCTTTACTTTACACATTAATGTGATTGCTGACTGAAGTAGTTCATGAAGGCCAGGAAACAAAGAACTGAATTAACAAGAACTGTTATTGTAGTTCCAATTGAATGAGATCTACATTCTTCTTTCCTTCCTCAATTGCTTTTCAGCGTCGAGGGGAGATATAATTTGTGGTCCTTCATTCTTCTGTTGGCCACTCCTGCTGTTAAGTTTCCTAAAGTTTTTAATATTTCGTCGATCCATCTTTTTTGTGGTTGGCCCTTGTGTCTGGTGTTCTCGCATTGTTTATTGAAGGCTCGTTGGATTGTGTTTTGATCTTTCTGCCTCATCACGAGGCTAAACCATATAATTTATTCTTTCTCTATGCACTCTATGGGGGGAAATTTTTCCTATATTTTTTAATTAGTGCTTCATTTCTGATCTTATCTCTCAGACTGTTTCCTGTCATTCGTCTGACACATTTCAGCTCAGTAGCTGTAATTATTCTCATTGTTCTTGCATCTAAGGTCCATGATTGGCATTGGTAGCACAACGTTGGGATGAAGACTCTAATGTAGAGTGCCTTTAGTGTTATTTCTTTGTTGGACAATAGTTGTGATGGCCGTCGAGTGGAGCTCTAAATTGCAATTATTAAAAGGTAGATAAAGTGTTAAATTGTTCCCTTTCTCGCAGTTCTTTTCAACTTAAAGATCAGCAAAGTTGACAAGCAAGGTTTGATACTTGATTCTACTAAACATAAAGTCTATAACAGTTGATAAGCAAGGTTTGATACTTGATTCGACTAAACATAAAGTCTATAACAGTTGACAAGCAAGGTTTGATACTTGATTCGACTAAACATCAAGTCTATAACAGTTGACGAGCAAGGTTTGTTACTTGATTCGACTAAACATAAAGTCTACAACAGTTGACAAGCAAGGTTTGTTACTTGATTCGACTAAACATAAAGTCTATAACAGTTGACAAGCAAGGTTTGATACTTGATTCGACTAAACATAAAGTCTATAACAGTTGACAAGCAAGGTTTGTTACTTGATTCGACTAAACATAAAGTCTACAACAGTTGACAAGCAAGGTTTGTTACTTGATTCGACTAAACATAAAGTCTATAACAGTTGACAAGCAACGTTTGATACTTTTACTGACTAAACATATAACAACTGATTACTCACAGTCCACAAAGATGGTCTGGCTGTCAATAACTTTTTTTTTACCGGAAATGGTGTCGAGGCGACATGTATAGACACCATCATCATACACACTTAGATTTGAGAGCCGCAGGCGAATTGTCTTTGTGGTCAGTGTCTCAACGAAAGGTGCAATATTTCTTTTATCTGGAACACAAATCAAAATTTGTTAGCGATTCAACAAACCTGAACTATCAGCACAAGATAGATATCACTACAAGAAATGATAGACATAATAGTGGAAGAAAGCAACAAAAAAGGGTCTCAGTCTGAAAAGTAAGAAAACAGAAGTAATGGTCATATTTATTATTATTATTATTTTTTTTTTATTGCGTTCAACAGCATTACCTCTGACGAATTCCCTAGAGACTAGGAACTGAATTTTGCGTGTTAATCCGTTTTTCCCTGGCACAGGGGTGCCTCGCCGCACAGGCAGATAACTCCGTCTTCGGAGGTACTCAGATTTTTTCCGTCGATGAGTAATTGACGTTTCAAGCCGGGCCTCGCTGCTGAGACCAGAAGTGGTTGCTGCAGAGAGAAATCATACATAAAAATCCCAACTGGTGCTGCCGGGATTTGAACCCACAACCTGTCTGTATCGAGGCCGGCGTCTTGCCTCGAGACCAACCAGTCACCCTAATGGTCATATCAAATAAACAATCATCACCATCATGCAGCATAAAAATAAACAGGACAAATCTGAAACAAGTACAACGCGTCAAATACTTGGGCCCAATATTATCAGATGGAAAATGCACCACAGAAATAAAAAGCAGAATAGCTCAGGCCAAAATGGCATTTCAGAAAATGAAAATTATCTGATGCAGCAAATCTATGTCAATAAAAGTGAGAAAGAGAGTTCATCGGTGCCATATAGAACCAATTTTGACCTATGGAAGCAAATCATGGACAGTAGACAAACAAATAAAAAGACGATTAGAGGCCACAGAGATGGGATTTCTCAGAAGAATGTGAAAGTTCCCTGGACAGCTAAAAAGACCAATAAAGAAATTCTTAAAGAGGCCAACACAAAAAGGGAGCTCCTAAAAACATCAGAAAGAAACAATCAACATTTTTTGGGCACATCATGAGAATAAGAAAGTTGGAATACTTGGTTAGAGCTGGGAAAATAAAAAGAAAGAGAGATAGCGGACGACAAAGAGAGAAAATACTGGATAGCTTGGTGTCATGGCATGGAAAACAGTCAACAACAGAACTGATGTGATGCACTGTAGATAGAAGATTGTGGAAGGACATGATCGCGCCTACGCCAACCGGTATGACACATGATGATGATGATGAACTATCAGCTGTAATAAGGCAAAGGAAAAGTACGACTTAGCACGCGAGTTCCCCCCCACCCCCCCCCCCCCCCCATATGTGCTCGGCCGCCTATCCAGAAGTGTTGGGAGACTTTTAGATAATGTCGCTTCAAGGATCGTAACTCGCGATGCGAGGCGGCATTCATCACCTTCCCAGAGTACTACCCTGGTACCCATTTCTGCCAGCGGCTGGGTAGACCGCAGGGGTATTTTATTTTCCAACTACGAGTACAACTCACACTGCTTCTAGCGGAAATCGAACACGGGTTGTCCGAACATCGGTAGCCAAGTCAGGTGGCTGTCCGAACATCGGCAGCCAGGTCAGGTGGTTTTCCCAACTAGGCTACCGAGGCCCCCCCCCCCCCCCCCCCCTCACCAAGGCAGGAACACCCCGTTGCAAAGCCAAAACTTATTTAGAAAGATAATAACATTAGCCTGTGCTCTAAAAATCAAGTTCGTGTGCACCTTTGATACAGCAAATGACTTGGAAAACATGGACCTTCATAGTAGAGATACCGAAGAAAATACAATCCATGGAAATGGGATGTTATTGTAAGATTGTGGACATCTCTTACTTAAATCGTGTCACAAATAAAAAAAAAAGTTCACAAATGGATACAACGAGCCATTCGAGTACATGGTAATCTGTTAACTACTGTGAAGAAGTACAAAATGAAATGGTTTGGTAACGTTTCTCGATCTAGTAGCCTAGAGAAGATCATTCTGCGAGGAGCTGTGAAAGGAGAGAGGAGTAGAGGAAGGCAGAGAAGGAGATGGGAAGATAATATCAAAGAATTGACAGGCTCTGACATGACAGAATCCCACAAGTAGTTACTGAAGTTAGAGCGAAATTGAAAAGGTTAACAAAGTCTGTAAGTGACGCCCCAGCGATCCCAGGTTAACAAAGTCTGTAAGTGACGCCCCAGCGATCCCAGGTTAACAAAGTCTGTAAGTGACGCCCCAGCGATCCCAGGTTAACAAAGTCTGTAAGTGACGCCCCAGCGATCCCAGGTTAACAAAGTCTGTAAGTGACGCCCCAGCGATCCCAGGTTAACAAAGTCTGTAAGTGACGCCCCAGCAATCCCTGGTTAACAAAGTCTGTAAGTGACGCCCCAGCGATCCCAGGTTAACAAAGTCTGTCAGTGACGCCACAGCGATCCCAGGTTAACAAAGTCTGTCAGTGACGCCCCAGCGATCCCAGGTTAACAAAGTCTGTAAGTGACGCCCCAACGATCCCCTGGTTGACAAAGTCTGTCAGTGACGCCCCAGCGATCCCAGGTTAACAAAGTCTGTCAGTGACGACCCAACGATCCCCTGGTTAACAAAGTCTGTCAGTGACGCCCCAACGACCCCCTGGTTAACAAAGTCTGTCAGTGACGCCCCAACGATCCCCTGGTTAACAAAGTCTGTCAGTGACGCCCCAACGATCCCCTGGTTAACAAAGTCTGTCAGTGACGCCCCAACGACCCCCTGGTTAACAAAGTCTGTCAGTGACGCCCCAACGACCCCCTGGTTAACAAAGTCTGTCAGTGACGCCCCAACGATCCCCTGGTTAACAAAGTCTGTCAGTGACGCCCCAACGACCCCCTGGTTAACAAAGTCTGTCAGTGATGCCCCAACGACCCCCTGGTTAACAAAGTCTGTCAGTGACGCCCCAGCGATCCCAGGTTAACAAAGTCTGTCAGTGACGCACCAACGTTCCCAGGTTGACAAAGTCTGTCAGTGACGCCCCCAAGACCCCCAGGTTGACAAAGTCTGTCAGTGACGCCCCCAAGACCCCCAGGTTGACAAGGTCTGTCAGTGACGCCCCAACGATCCCATGTTAATAAAGTCTGTCTGTGACGCCCCAACGACCCCCTGGTTAACAAAGTCTGTCAGTGACGCTCCCAAGACCGCCAGGTTGACAAAGTCTGTCAGTGACGCCCCAAGATCCCCAGGTTGACAAAGTCTGTCAGTGACGCCCCAACGATCCCATGTTAATAAAGTCTGTCAGTGACGCACCAGTGATCCCCTGGTTGACAAAGTCTGTCAGTGACGCACCAGCGATCCCAGGTTGACAAAGTCTGTCAGTGACGCACCAGCGATCCCCAGGTTGACAAAGTCTGTCAGTGACGCCCCAGCGATCCCCTGGTTGACAAAGTCTGTCAGTGACGCCCCGGCGATCCCAGGTTGACAAAGTCTGTCAGTGACGCACCAGCGATCCCCTGGTTGACAAAGTCTGTCAGTGACGCACCAGTGATCCCCTGGTTGACAAAGTCTGTCAGTGACGCACCAGCGATCCCAGGTTGACAAAGTCTGTCAGTGACGCACCAGCGATCCCAGGTTGACAAAGTCTGTCAGTGACGCCCCAACGATCCCCTGGTTGACAAAGTCTGTCAGTGACGCACCAGCGATCCCAGGTTGACAAAGTCTGTCAGTGACGCACCAGCGATCCCCTGGTTGACAAAGTCTGTCAGTGACGCACCAGCGATCCCAGGTTGACAAAGTCTGTCAGTGACGCACCAGCGATCCCCAGGTTGACAAAGTCTGTCAGTGACGCCCCAACGATCCCCTGGTTGACAAAGTCTGTCAGTGACGCCCCGGCGATCCCAGGTTGACAAAGTCTGTCAGTGACGCACCAGCGATCCCAGGTTGACAAAGTCTGTCAGTGACGCACCAGCGATCCCAGGTTGACAAGGTCTGTCAGTGACGCCGCAACGTTCCCCAGGTTGACAAAGTCTGTCAGTGACGCACCAGCGATCCCAGGTTGACAAAGTCTGTCAGTGACGCCCCCAAGACCCCCAGGTTGACAAGGTCTGTCAGTGACGCCGCAACGTTCCCCAGGTTGACAAAGTTTGTCGGTGACGTCCCATCGTTCCCCAATGGGAAGAAGAGGAAGGAAAAGATGATGATGATGATTCAGCAATCTGTAAAGATATCTTTTAGTGATTCAGCAATCTGTAAAGATATCTTTTAGTGATTCAGCAATCTATAAGGATATCTTTTAGTGATTCAGCAATCTATAAGGATATCTTTTAGTGATTCAGCAATCTATAAGGATATCTTTTAGTGATTGAACTATCTCTAAGGATATCTTTTAGTGATTCAGCAATCTGTAAAGATATCTTTTAGTGATTCAACTATCTCTAAGTATATCTTTTAGTGATTCAGCAATCTGTAAATATATCTTTTAGTGATTCAGCAATCTGTAAATATATCTTTTAGTGATTCAGCAATCTGTAAATATATCTTTTAGTGATTGAACTATCTCTAAGGATATCTTTTAGTGATTCAACTATCTCTAAGAATATCTTTTAGTGATTCAACTATCTCTAAGGATATCTTTTATGTGCAACATAACTATTTAAAAAATGTATGTTTATTGATGCACTAATCTGCAATATTTATTTTATCTGAAAGAGCAAATACAACAAATTGATTATTATTGATCCTACATTAGACTTTGGAGCTCTGCTATTTCTAGGCAAATTCATTGCCTCGCTGGGGAGCTATGGATTTGCTACTACGAAGTTTTTTTTTCCATACCACAGAGATAATGAAGAAATTATATTATTTTTTTTTTGCTCCGTTTTACCTGGACAAAGGCGTACGTTTTTGTTTTAATATTTCAGCTTTCTTCTTTACCAGCACAACTTGAACTTGGTACGTGCCTCATTTAATCATCGGTCTCCAGGCAGATTAGGAATTTGATATAAACTGTCAGGGATTAAAGGGTGCCACTAATACCCCAGTCCGTAGGATTAACTGCTAAAATGTTGTACAATTATAGACAACAGATAAATGTAATTGGGAAACTTGTTGATTTAAAGTAATATAAGTACAACATTTTGAATATAACCTTTAAAATCCACACAGGAGGAGCATGATGTTTCTGGTGGACATGTTACAGAGTTTACTAAAAGATTGACATGGAGTAAGTTCTTAGATGGGACATTTGTAAAGAAATGACTGTTGTAGTAGACGGTGTTAACCGTCTATCTGGCATCCCCTGCACCTTCTTTCAATTCGGAACGTATTGACCTCGTCCCTCCTCCGGAAATTCTTGAAACGAAGTCGAGAGGGGGATAGTGCGACTGGGTAAAGCACTATCTCCATATTCTGTATCCAGGCTGAGTAGGCAAAGTGAAATGAAGCAGAAATCATCAATGTGTAAACTTGGCAAATTTAACGTAATCTGTAACGTAACGAGATCTGCTCTGGACTTAAAGTAAACACTGACAACAAGATGGAAAACCCTGTGGATCAGTGAGCCTGACTTGTTCATTCTGTGGCCGCAAGTGTTTGTCAAAAACATTGGTAGAATCAGCCACGAGAGAAGCTGTTTGACAAAAACAAAACATAAAAAAAACAAAAACACAATAGCCTCCACTAAACCGCCCGACAAGACGAAAAGAGCCATATATACTCACTGTTTGTATGGCTTTCTACATGTTTTCATAGCTCCAAAAATGTTGCTATCAGTAATATCTGTTTTACAATTCTAATATCACAACAAACTGATGTGTAGGGATTGCCTTGTTGCTGCCAGGATATCTTGGGTCTGATACAGAGTTTTGTCTTTAATGAAATGTGGAATAAGAGGAGGGAATCTCGAAATAAGAGAGAAAATACATTGTCTCTGCTTTCCACTGAAAGCCAATTCTGACAACAATTTCGACCTTGAAAAGATGTCAAGTTAAACAGAGACAAGCTAGATGATGACACAGTTACCTTCGGTATGATGTCATGCAATGATGATGATGACAAAAACCATGTCTGTGTTGTTAAAAACAATGATGATGACATAACTATGTCTATGATGTCTAACAATGATGATGACATAACTATGTCTATGATGTCTAACAATGATGATAACGATGATGACACAACCATGTCTATGATGTCTAACAATGATGATGACATAACCATGTCTATGTTGTCTAACAATGATGATGATATAACTATGTCTATGTTGTCTAACAATGATGATGATATAACTATGTCTATGTTGTCTAACAATGATGATGATATAACTATGTCTATGTTGTCTAACAATGATGATGATATAACTATGTCTATGTTGTCTAACAATGATGATGATATAACCATGTCTATGTTGTCTAACAATGATGATGATATAACTATGTCTATGTCTATGTTGTCTAACAATGATGATGATATAACTATGTCTATGTTGTCTAACAATGATGATGATATAACTATGTCTATGATGTCTAACAATGATGATGATATAACTATGTCTATGATGTCTAACAATGATGATGATATAACTATGTCTATGATGTCTAACAATGATGATAACGATGATGACACAACCATGTCTATGATGTCTAACAATGATGATGACATAACCATGTCTATGTTGTCTAACAATGATGATGACATAACTATGTCTATGATGTCTAACAATGATGATGACATAACCATGTCTATGATGTCTAACAATGATGATGACATAACCATGTCTATGTTGTCTAACAATGATGATGACATAACTATGTCTATGATGTCTAACAATGATGATGACATAACCATGTCTATGATGTCTAACAATGATGATGACATAACCATGTCTATGTTGTCTAACAATGATGATGACATAACCATGTCTATGATGTCTAACAATGATGATGATATAACTATGTCTATGTTGTCTAACAATGATGATGACATAACCATGTCTATGATGTCTAACAATGATGATGATATAACTATGTCTATGATGTCTAACAATGATGATGATATAACTATGTCTATGTTGTCTAACAATGATGATGACATAACCATGTCTATGATGTCTAACAATGATGATGACATAACCATGTCTATGATGTCTAACAATGATGATGACATAACTATGTCTATGTTGTCTAACAATGACGATGACATAACCATGTCTATGTTGTCTAACAATGATGATGACATAACCATGTCTATGTTGTCTAACAATGATGATGACATAACTATGTCTATGATGTCTAACAATGACGATGACATAACCATGTCTATGATGTCTAACAATGACGATGACATAACCATGTCTATGATGTCTAACAATGATGATGACACAACCATGTCTATGATGTCTAACAATGATGATGACATAACCATGTCTAAGATGTCAAACAATGATGATGACACAGTAACCATGGGTATGATGTCTAACAATGATGATGACACAGTTACCATGTGTATGATGTCTAACAATGATGATGATGACACAGTTACCATGTCTAAGATGTCTAACAATGATGATGATGACACATTTACCATGTCTAAGATGTCTAACAATGATGATGACACACTTACCATGTGTATGATGTCTAACAATGATGATGATGACACAGTTACCATATCTAAGATGTCTAACAATGATGACGACACAGTAACCATGTGTATGATGTCTAACAATGATGATGATGACACAGTTACCATGTCTAAGATGTCTAACAATGATGATGACACAGTTACCATGTCTAAGATGTCTAACAATGATGATGACACAGTTACCATATCTAAGATGTCTAACAATGATGATGATGACACAGTTACCATATCTAAGATGTCTAACAATGATGATGACACAGTTACCATGTCTAAGATGTCTAACAATGATGACGACACAGTTACCATGTCTAAGATGTCTAACAATGATGATGATGACACAGTTACCATATCTAAGATGTCTAACAATGATGATGACACAGTTACCATGTCTAAGATGTCTAACAATGATGATGACACAGTTACCATGTCTAAGATGTCTAACAATGATGATGACACAGTTACCATATCTAAGATGTCTAACAATGATGATGATGACACAGTTACCATATCTAAGATGTCTAACAATGATGATGACACAGTTACCATATCTAAGATGTCTAATAATGATGATGATGACACAGTTACCATATCTAAGATGTCTAACAATGATGATGATGACACAGTTACCATATCTAAGATGTCTAACAATGATGATGACACAGTTACCATGTCTAAGATGTCTAACAATGATGACGACACAGTTACCATGTCTAAGATGTCTAACAATGATGATGATGATGACACAGTTACCATATCTAAGATGTCTAACAATGATGATGATGACACAGTTACCATGTCTAAGATGTCTAACAATGATGATGACACAGTTACCATATCTAAGATGTCTAACAATGATGATGATGACACAGTTACCATGTCTAAGATGTCTAACAATGATGATGACACAGTTACCATGTCTAAGATGTCTAACAATGATGATGACACAGTTACCATGTGTATGATGTCTAACAATGATGATGACACAGTTACCATGTCTATGATCTCTAACAATGATGATGACACAGTAACCATGTCTATGATCTCTAACAATGATGATGACACAGTAACCATGTCTATGATCTCTAACAATGATGATGACACAAATACCATGTCTAAGATGTCTACACATACCTTCGCTGAATGTCTCAAAGCGCAACATTGACGAATTCTCTCTAATCGTCTTGCTTGTGATGTTGCAGAACAACTCCAGAGAATCACCAACAAACTTGAACGACCCGTTTGTGGATGTCACCACTGGAACAGACAGTTGATATCTATTATTTAATCTTAAACAACAACATTCTCGTAAAGAGCACATTTATCAGAGAAATGAACTTCCCTGAAAAAATGACATTATCTTGTTTAGTACACAATTTAAAATGAACGTTGAGATATAATCATCTCCATGTTTGCAGGCCAATGTGATGAGTTCTTCCATCAATTGTCTGCCTCTACAGTGCTTTCTGCCCTTCTCTTAGATGTCTGTTGCCTTTCATATCTGTTTTGATTTATCTTTCGCCATTCAACTTGAAATAATGTTTTATATATTCTCTTCTCTTCTCTTCTCTTCTCTTCTCTCCTCTCCTCTCCTCTCCTCTCCTCTCCTCTCCTCTTCTCTTCTTCTCTTCTCTTCTCACTGTACCATATTTGACGTTTTATTATTCCTGCTTTCTTCACTTCTTCCCATTGATCGACTCACTATACATTCTCTCCTCATATCTTCCCATTGATCGACTCACTATACATTCTCTCCTCATATCTTCCCATTGATCGACTCACTATACATTCTCTCCTCAGCTCTTCCCGTTGATCGACTCACTATACCTTCTCTCCTCATCACTTCCTCTTTCTCTTCTCACCATTCTTGATTTCCTCAGCTTCTTTTGTCTTTCAGCAACGAAGGAAAAGATATGTTTTTTGTCTCTATCTAGAATTCAGCCTCTTGTTGTGCTATTCTGTGCCTCGTCTCTGCTGTCCATCTTCTAATTGCTGTTCATCTTCTATATGCTGTCCATCTACTCTCTGCTTTCCATCTACTCTCTGCTGTACATATACTCTATGCTGTCTATCTACTCTCTGCTGTCCATATACTCTATGCTGTCTATCTACTCTCTGCTGTCCGTATACTCTATGCTGTCTATCTACTCTCTGTTGTCAATGTACTCTCTGTTATCCATCTACTCTCTGTTATCCATCTACTCTCTGTTATCCATCTACTCTCTGCTGTCCATCTACTCTCTGCTGTCCATCTACTCTCTGCTGTCCATGTACTCTATGTTGTCTATCTACTCTCTGTTGCCAATCGACTCTCTGTTATCTACTTTTTGTTATCTATCTACTCTCTGTTATCTGCTCTTTGTTATCCATCTACTCTCTGTTGTCCATCTACTATCTGAAGTAATTAAACCTCTCTGGTCTTTCAATTCATTGACCAGCTGTAGCATTGTCAGATTCACTTAACACTGTATTTTGTAAACATTTTTAAAATATACAAACGAGCTGAGAGTGACTTCAGCAGACCCTGGGTATCTAGCCCAAGTCAGAGAAAACTTCCTTGTCTCGGTAGCAAAGTTCCAACTGGGACAAGTTAATAATGATGGCGATGATTTATCTTCCTTGCGACCGTTAATTACCGTCTGTTTGGTTTTGAGGTAAAGCCTCAAGTTTTGCCCACTCTCATTGTAGTACAATAATTTCATGTGCCTCAAGTTTTGCCCTCTCTCATTGTAGTACAATAATTTCATGTGCCTCAAGTTTTGCCCACTCTCATTGTAGTACAATAATTTCATGTGCCTCAAGTTTTGCCCACTCTCATTGTAGTACAATAATTTAATGTGCCTCAAGTTTTGCCCACTCTCATTGTAGTACAATAATTTCATGTGCCTCAAGTTTTGCCCTCTCTCATTGTAGTACAATAATTTCATGTGCCTCAAGTTTTGCCCACTCTCATTGTAGTACAATAATTTCATGTGCCTCAAGTTTTGCCCTCTCTCATTGTAGTCATAGGCGGATCTAGCCTTAAAATTTTGGGGGGGCACTGCTATAGGCCTACTGTTTTGTTTCAGGTTTGCATAGACATCTTCGCGCTATCAGCAATAAGGGTGTGAGTCACTTGTGTATAATCGTCATTAGACCTTTGACGCAATTTGACTTTTCTAATAATAACGGGAATAAGTATACAGCATAAAATATGCATTTTATAAAAATTAAAACGGCACAAAAAAAAAAAGAAAATCTGTACTCACCAATTACATCAGTTTAATTCGTCTAGGCTTTTCTGCAAATTTCTGCATAACTTCTTCACTCGTGATGGTGTTTTTAAGCAATGTTTTTTCTATGTGAAGCACCGCCAAATTACGAAGTCTATCTTGTGTCATTGATGACCTCAGCCAAGTCTTAATCCTGCTCATCGCAGAAAAACTTCTTTCACATGCTGATGAGCTTATTGGTATGGTTATAGCAGCCCTTAGAATTTTATGAAAATGTGGGTAAGTGTTCTTGTTTACTACCTCTTTTAAGTGGCTAAAGCTGAATTGTGAAACTTCCCCTTCTTTGCTCCTAATTAATGTTTTGACAATTGATATTTCTGCTTTCAGGATAGTAACATTCAGTCCTAAACACTCAGCATATTTCTTTACAAATGGAGTTGCCTTTTCATAATCCAAACAAAACAGCCCATCAACAGCACATGCGAGTTGTAAGGATTCTTCACTAAATCTTTCCTTTAACCTTGCTGCAAAGACATCAATAACTTCAAAATATACTTTCATCTTCCAGTATTCTTTATTGCTCACACTTTCAGGGCCATCTAGGGGTTTTCCAACAGTTGAGAGAACAAAACTGTCTTTTAGCATCACACTTTCTTCATGTTTTCTTTTCTTACATACAGTAGGACTTTCTAAGCATATGCCGTGTTTCAGTGAAAATTCTTCAATATTCTTCCAAATCTTAGAAAATTCATCATCAGTTCTCTTGTCTACTATTGTCCGCATAGTATTTGTTATCAGTTCTGCAGCCTGTCCTAAAGTGACATTTGCATTCTGCAAACATAGACTTAATACGTGGGTATAAGACAGGATTTCATGAAAAACAAACAGGTTGACAATGAAATTAAATGTTGATATTGATTTCAAAATTCCAATGGCTTCTATGGAGTCTTTGTCTTCATTTCTGTCAATTTCAAATTTTAAAGCTGCCACTACATTATCATAGTGTTTAATCAACAGATTACAATTCTGGTACCTGCATGTCCACCTAGTTGTACTTAATGAAATTATTTCAAAAGGCTTTGTCTGTAACAATCCTGACACCGTTCTTAAAGCATCATGATTTGACGGTTTTGAAAAATGTACATACAATGATTCCAAAGCATTGAATAAAAGTCTTGAAGATTCTATGTTTTTACAAATGTCTGTTACAATAAGTGCAACCTTATGTGCATAACAGTGGAAGTAAACAGCTTCAGGATAAAACTCTCTAATTTTAGCTTGCAGCCCTCCAACATCACCAGACATTACTGCGGCACCATCATAAGTTTGCGCTATTACTGATAATCCTTCAATACTAAACTTCCGAAGAACAGTCATTATCAAATCAGCTAAATCTATTGCTGTTCGTTTGCTTGAGCAATCATAGAAACCAAGGAATCTTTCATGTGGAGTGAGTTCATCGTCAACATACCGAACGCAGAGAGACAATTGTTGCTGTTTCTGACATCTTGCCTCATCAGCCATAATTGCAAAAAACTCGCATCTTTTAACCTCTTTAACTATTTTCTCAAAAAGAAGAGCTGAAGTTATGTCAATCACTTCATTCACAATAGTTTTGCTACAAAATGAAATGTTTTTTGTAAAATTTTGTTTAAATGTACTATCATACTTAGCAAACACCTCGCAGAACTCTAAGAAATTACCCCTACTATTAGATTCTTTCTTTTCATCATGTCCTCTGAACGCAATGCCCTGTCTTCCAAGAAGTATAATAACATCAACAACTTTCGCCATGTACTCTTTGTTTTTTTCCACTTCGGTCTTATGTGATTTTGAAATCATTGACATGACACTTCCTTTTTCATTACTATATTTATGCATTGCATATTTTTCCATGCATAACAAATGACTTTTACTTTTTCCATGTTTATCAAGTTTTTCTTTTAATTTTTTCCAGTTTCTAAAACCAGATTTAGTAAATGTTTCTTCACATGCAAAAGATTTGTCAAATACACGACAAACGTAACAAAATGCTGCATCTTTTCGTTTACTATATTCTAGCCAGTGATATTGTTCAAAATAAGCTTTAGAAAAAGAACGGTTGACTTTACCACACAGTGAAGGCGGGTAAGATCTTAAGACTGGCCTTACTGGTCCAGAATTTAAATCGCCCAAGTCCATCTCACACTGACTATTAATATCCATACTGGGTCCTGCCACTGGTCCATAATTTAAATTGCCCAAGTCCGTCTCACACTGATTATTAATATCACTATTGAGTGGACCAGCTTCACTTTTTATAAATGTAATTGTACGAGTATTAGGCAGACTAGCGTTGGAAACGAGATCACTTTCAGAAACTGGCTCACTGTTAACTGTATTAGTAGTTGTTGATGTAATCTATCTATCTATTGACCTTTCGAGCCGTAACCGGCCCATAGGGCGTAGACCAAGATACACCTTCTCCTATATGAATTTTTGTTCTAGCAGTTTTCTTTTAAAGATATTTTATCAAATCTCGCCATCTGTCTCTGTTCTGTGCAAGCAGTTCTATCTCATTGAGGGAGCCGATTCCTGCTGCTCTTGCCTCTCTCATCAATGTTCTTCTCAGTGTCTCCCTGGGTCTTCCTCTTTTTCTTTTACCTGTTGTTTCCCATATGAGGGCTTGCTTTGCTATTCGATTATTATCTCTTCTCATCACATGTCCAACGTATGACCATCGTCTTTTCTTTATTACTGAAGATATTAGTGGTTGATTGGCGATTTCTCTAATTTCCTCGTTTGTTTTGAATTCGTTCGATTCTATACCAAGTATTTTCCTTAGACATTTATTTTCGAATGCGTTCAACTTTGTTTCTATATCTCTTGTTGTTTTCCAGCTTTCACACGCATACGTAAGGGTTGATAGTACATTTGATTTGAATAGCCCAAGTTTTGTGTTTGTGCTAATGAGTTTTGATTTCCACAACTTTTCAAGGCTTCTGAAAGACATTGCTGCTTTAGCCAGTCTGATTCTAATTTCTTTGCTCGTATCCCCTTCTCGATCAATGTGACTTCCAAGATAGATGAAGTGATCGATCTCTTCTACTGGTTTGTTTTCCATGTATATTTTGTCACTTGTTGGAATTAAACTTTTCATGACTTTAGTCTTTTCATGATTGACCTCAAGCCCAATTTTGCTGGCTATTGATGATAGTTCATTTGTGTTTTCCTGCATCGTTTTTATCTGATTGCTGATGAGAACTATGTCATCAGCAAAGTCGAGGTCCTCCAAATGGTCTCCTTTTATCCATTCGATGCCTTTATTACCAGTGCAGCATTTCTTCATTATGAAGTCCATAACAATTCCAAATAACAAGGGCGATAAAATACATCCTTGTTTAACCCCAGTTTCTATTGGGAAACATTCGCTCAGTCCTTCCTCTGTTCGAACTGCACATGTGTAACCATCATACATGTCTTTGATAATATTTATGATGTTGATAGTTGATGTAATAGTAATAGTAATTTTTTTATCCTTCGTTTCACTAGGACTAATATCGACCCTAGATCTAGGTGTAAAATCAGGAAGCATAAAAGCAGATCGAGTTTCAGTTTCGTGTGATTTTGAAACTTTTTGAAAGAAATTTGTAATTCGTTTCATTTTTAAAATATATTAAAAACCTTTAGACATTAATAACAACTAAAATAAAACAGGTAGTCCGCAACTAAATGAAGTCCTTTTTACAGCATATATAACAAATATATGTACACCGGCAAACAACTCATTAAACATATCTACTCCCTTGTCCCTTGTGCTGTCATAAAATCAAATCAGCACGGCAATTTTGGCACCGCCAGAGCGATAAATAATTAACATTTTCTTCACAGAAGAACAATCGTACACAAAAAATATCGTATTTTTTTAGTTGTTTTTCCGTGGACATGATTTCAATATCAAAAGATTGAATAAATAGACCTATATATTTGTGAATTTTTTTTTTATATTACCTCTTTTCTTCTTTAAAAATAATAATAATAAGTAAACAAACGTTGCTCTCACTTTATTAATGAATGTACTAAGAAGTACGTTTTTTTTTTTTGGGGGGGGGGGGGGGGCAATGCCCCCCATGACCCCCCCCCCCTAGATCCGCCCATGATTGTAGTACAATAATTTCATGTGCCTCAAGTTTTGCCCTCTCTCATTGTAGTACAACAATTTAATGTGCCTCATGTTTTGCCCACTCCCACTGTAGTACAACAATTTCATGTGCCTCATGTTTTGCCCACTCCCACTGTAGTACAATAATTTCATGTGCCTCATGTTTTGCCCACTCCCATTGTAGTACAACAATTTCATGTGCCTCATGTTTTGCCCACTCCCACTGTAGTACAATAATTTCATGTGCCTCATGTTTTGCCCACTCCCATTGTAGTACAATAATTTCATGTGCCTCAAGTTTTGCCCACTCCCATTGTAGTACAACAATTTCATGTGCCTCATGTTTTGCCCACTCCCATTGTAGTACAACAATTTCATGTGCCTCATGTTTTGCCCACTCCCATTGTAGTACAACAATTTCATGTATAGAAATGTGCATGTTCAAACACCTGTTACAAGAATCATATGGACTTGGAGACAAATACAGGATTTAGATGGAGATCGCTGTAACCTGGAGTTTAGGCGCTAGCCCCACAATCAGCAGCATCTCGGTTCGAATCACCTTTTGTGCATTCACTATACCCCCTCCCCTCACTTTTTACCCCCCCCCCCCCAGTAATGAAAATAGACATAAATGGGGTGGAAGTTAAGGCTGTTGACCAGAGGAGAGGGAAGGTTTGGGTACAGCTGTTATGATGGTAGCAAAAGATAGACAAAGCAATAGTGTAGGTATTCCTAAAGCAGGTTATTTTGGGGTCGTAACATCTTTGTGTCGTCTGTTACCTTTATCAACCTGTAACTGTATCTCTCCTGTTATCTTCATAAAGCTATAACTTCACCTGTCCAGTTATCTTCATAAAGCTATAACTTCACCTGTCCAGTTATCTTCATAAAGCTATAACTTCACCTGTCCAGTTATCTTCATAAAGCTATAACTTCACCTGTCCAGTTATCTTCATAAAGCTATAACTTCACCTGTCCAGTTATCTTCATAAAGCTACAACTTCACCTGTCCTGTTACCTTCATAAAGCTATAACTTCACCTTTCCAGTTATCTTCATAAGGCTATAACTTCACCTGTCCAGTTATCTTCATAAAGCTATAACTTCACCTGTCCAGTTACCTTCATAAAGCTATAACTTCACCTGTCCAGTTATCTTCATAAAGCTATAACTTCACCTGTCCAGTTATCTTCATGAAGCTACAACTTCACCTGTCCTGTTACCTTCATAAAGCTATAACTTCACCTGTCCTGTTACCTTCATAAAGCTATAACTTCACCTCTCCTGTTACCTTCATAAAGCTATAACTTCACCTGTCCAGTTATCTTCATGAAGCTACAACTTCACCTCTCCTGTTACCTTCAAAAGGCTATAACTTCACCTCTCCTGTTATCTTTATAAAGCTATAACTTCACCTATCCTGTTACCTTCGTAAAGCTCTTCTGTTCCCCTATTGTTCTTACCTTTTATTTCAATGGAGATAGGATCGAATACCTGGTATTATAGGGGACGGACAAGAAAAAGGAGATTCTGTGCTCAAGTCGAGCTCGTGAAAGTACCCTCGTCAGCTGAAAGTCAATGCCGATACCCAGCCAGAACAATTTTTTAAATGTCTGCCATCAGGACAACAATTAATCAGGGCTTCTGCAGTTATCCAAGGAATCATACACTGGTGCTACGTAGATCGTGTTCTGTGCTAAGACCTTCCTGTATTATCACGAGATCTTGGAATCCTAGTTGACCAGTGACCGTCACCCTGCCTAGCACTGAGAGGTATTGCTGGAATGAGACGCTACGGACCTAAACGAAGAACTCTGTGATGAGAATGGAGGCTGAGGCGTTTGTCACTTCTGGGGCCTCCCAGCGCCCTCAACGGAAATTATTGGTTACCAAGGCAGACTCTTTAGCTCATGCATTTTTAAGTTCCTTATTTCCAAAGTTGAAACAATGTTTGAAAATATTCATCCTGGACCAGTTCTGCAGCAGCTAAATATTCTACTCATGTTTACGAGAAAGATCAAAGTCTCGCCATTGATCGTTTATTATAGAATGATACAGCTATGATGGTTACTTGGGCCCCGACTGTCAGGAGCCACTGTTACCTGTCACGCATTTCGCAAGAGGCAACCAAGGAGGTTTTGTAATCCTCGCCTGTGCAGTAGATTATGATGTGCACGGAGCGACCTTGTCAGAAGAGTCTGCCGAAGTATTTTGGGAAAAGCTGTGACAAGCGATGGAACGAATATGGGGAATTCCAGACTGCAATGAAATTGTTTCGATGGATATAATAACGATTACTAAGTTTATTATCAGAGATTTATTTTTTTCTGCCGGTTGAGCCCGGAACGCGCTCCAATAAACATTTAAGGCTTTAACGGCCACGAGGTGCACATTCTAGAAGTAAATGAATTGTTTACTGTTTACTTGCTTAAAAAAGTAAAGTGCCCCGTCATGCCAAGTGGCGCATAGGGAATATGGTGTTAGTGACCATAAATTTTACAGACCTTCAGCACATGATTTTTGGGGTAATGTGGTCGGTATTACGCCCGTGCCACTTTACTTTCCCAGAAAAAAAAATCCGGTACCCATTTAAGGCTGGGTGAACCCGAAAGCCGTCGGTTGGGATCGAATCCCACCCCTTGTCCTTTTACAGACCTTCAGCACATGATTTTTGGGGTAATGTGGTCGGTATTACGCCCGTGCCACTTTACTTTCCCAGAAAAAAAAATCCGGTAACCATTTAAGGCTGGGTGAACCCGGAAGCCGTCCGTTGGGATCGAACCCTATTCCTTGTCCTTTGTAGTCCAGTTAACTAACCTCTGAGCTATCGCGGCTCCCCGGTTTACTGTTTTTATTTTCTGGTTATCGACAGCTGATATATAAATGTAAATACACCAGTCTCCAGAAGTCTGGTATTAAATGATATCCCCGTCTCATGGAATGAGTTCCCGTACACTGGGTACAATTATAGGACTCCCAGGATCGGGGGTCAGGTCAGGAAGAAAAAGGATGGGGGGCAAATGAGGAAGGATCAAAAGTGTTAATAATAAAGAAGCTACATCAATTTACAGGACACGCGCTTCGTGCCGTCTGTTTGTACGGGCAGATCACATGGGGTCTGCTCAGATGATAATGAGATCGGTTCCTTTCATCGACGGTGAATGTTTAATAGACCATTGACTGAACCCATTACCGGTCACTTGTATGGCTGCTGCCTTCCTGGGTGCAGCAGTTGCACTTTTATTGAGATCAATGACTGAAGTGATTCTTCTTCCCCCCTCTCTCTCTCTCTCCCCTCTCTCCTAACAAAATGCCCCTATCATAAAACTCTCCACGACCTCTGTTCTTGACATAAAACACACCACGTGATTTCCCAGAAACGTTGTTCAGCCTTGGGCAAGTTAGATTAAACTCAAGGTCAATCGTTGATGCAATATGTGAGATGAATCTTAGAAGCCAGACATTTATTTCCACAATTTAAAAGAAAAATATCTCCGTAATCTGGACTCTCCCGCCACGTCCAACCCTTAAATTAGATTATTCCTGCATGAGCTTTATATCTGACTTGACCATGGGGTGGGATAGCAATGACGGTTTGAAGAAGATAGCTGTGTTGTCTTGGTGATAGCTTTGAATGATATACATGGCTGTAGGATAGGAGAGGATGATATACTGGGCCGGAGGACTGTTGAAGATGATATACAGGGATGAATTATAGCAGAAGATGATATACAGGGCTGGAGGATAGCAGAAAATGATATACAGGGCTGGAGGATAGTAGAAGATGATACATAGGGTTGGAGGATAGCAGAAGATGATATACAGGGCTGGAGGATAGCAGAAGATGATATACAGGGCTGGAGGATAGCAGAAAATGATATACAGGGCTGGAGGATAGCAGAAGATGATATACAGGGCTGGAGGATAGCAGAAGATGATATACAGGGCTGGAGGATAGCAGAAGATGATATACAGGGCTGGAGGATAGCAGAAGATGATATACAGGGCTGGAGGATAGCAGAAGATGATATACAGGGCTGGAGGATAGCAGAAGATGATATACAGGGATAAATGATAGCAGGAGATGATACATAGGGTTGGAGGATAGCAGAAGATGATATACAGGGCTGGAGGAAAGCAGAAGATGATATACAGGGCTGGAGGATAGCAGAAAATGATATACAGGGATAAATGATAGCAGGAGATGATATATAGGGTTGGAGGATAGCAGAAGATGATACATAGGGTTGGAGGATAGCAGAAGATGTTATACTGGGCTGGGTGATAGCAGAAGATAATTTACAGGGGTGAATGATAGCAGATGATAATATATAGGGTTGAGGATAGCAAAAGATGATAAATAGGGTTGAGTGACAGCAGAAAATGATAAATTGGGCTAGGTGATAGCAGAAGATGATAAATATGGCTGAGTGATAGCAGAAGATGATAAATAGAGCTGAGTGATAGCAAAAGATGTTATATGAGGTTGAGTGACAGCAGAATATGATAAATAGAGCTGAGTGACAGCAGAATATGATAAATAGAGCTGAGTGACAGCAGAATATGATAAATAGAGCTGAGTGATAGCAAAAGATGTTATATGAGGTTGAGTGACAGCAGAATATGATAAATAGAGCTGAGGAGTTGCAGGAGGCGATAAAACTGACTAGGTGAAAGCGGAATATGATAAACAATTGTAGGCGATATTCAAAGATAGCACCCTGAAACGGCAGATTATGATAACATGTTACAGCCATTGTTGACAAACATGGCAATGAGACAGCAGAATATAATAGACAAGGCTTGGTCCAGTCAGATAATTAGAGCTAGACTATATGAAACCACAAATATTATATATGGGTGTGAGTATGTTTGGGTGTATGTATGTTATTGTGTGTATACACACGCAAATAGATAAATGGACAGCTATATAGACGAACAGACAAACAGATAGGCTGGCGAACAGGCAGGAAGACCGACCGGCACATCAGACAGATAGATGGGTCAGGTGAATTTATCAAATATATACCTCCATCTTCCTGAAAAGGTATGGTGCCCACAGTGGTAGACGCGAGCATGAAGAAGACATTCACAAGTGTAGCGCATTCATGTGCCCGTGCCATGGTCTTCTACATAACAGAGCCTCAACACATCCTGGTTGCTGCTACACGAGACGTTACGCGTCTTTCATGACAAGTTCAGTATCTGAATAGACAACAACAATAACAATGTAATTATGAAAATATATAAATAACAATCATAACATTAATTAATGCGGGTTTCCATAACGAATTTGGAAGCTAATTTTTAAATAATGTTATATTCATGAACATAACTTGGCTCGGATCGATGACGCCAAGACGCAGATGGCATTTCTTTTCTATTCCCTTGAAATGATATTTCGACTTCTTCTTTCCTTCCTCATTTGCCGGTCATCGTCGAGGAGAGATATCATTTGCGGTCTTTTGCTCTTTTGTTTGCCACTACTGTTATGTTTTTAGTTTTTCTAATATTCCGTCAATCCCTTTTTTTTTCGTGGTCGGCCCTTGGGTCTGGTGTTTTCACAATGTTTATTGAAGGCTTGTTGTGTTTTGTTGTGTTTTGATTTTTCTGCCTGATCACTTGGCTAAACCATTTTATCTGTTGTTTCTTTATATATTCTATGGCGGAGATTATTCCTAGCTTTTTTCTCAGTTCTTCATGTTTGATCTTATCTCTTAGGCTGTTTCCTGTCATTCGTCTAACACATTTCATCTCATTAAAGGTTATTTTTTCTTATTGTTCTTGCATCTAGGGTCCAGGTCTGACATTGGTAGCACAACGTTGGGATGAAGATTGTATTGTATAGTGCTCGTTTTGCCTCTAGAGTTATTTCCTTGTTGGAAAATAGTGGTAATAGCTTTCCGATAATTTGACAACTTTGTTGCATCTTAAGTCTATCTCTGTTGTTTGTGAATTGTCGTTTGTCACTAAACTTCCAAGATATTTAAATTCCTCTACTTGTTTTAGTTGTCTGCCGTCTATCATGTTGCTGATGTTCTGTTTTAGTTGTCTGCCGTCTATCATGTTGCTGATGTTCTGTTTTAGTTGTCTGCCGTCTATCATGTTGCTGATGTTCTGTTTTAGTTGTCTGCCGTCTATCATTTTGCTGATGTTCTGTTTTAGTTGTCTGCCGTCTATCATTTTGCTGATGTTCTGTTTTAGTTGTCTGCCGTCTATCATGTTGCTGATGTTCTGTTTTAGTTGTCTGCCGTCTATCATTTGGCTGATGTTCTGTTTTAGTTGTCTGCCGTCTATCATTTTGCTGATGTTCTGTTTTAGTTGTCTGCCATCTATCATTTTGCTGATGTTCTGTTTTAGTTGTCTGCCATCTATCATTTTGCTGATGTTCTGTTTTAGTTGTCTGCCATCTATCATTTTGCTGATGTTCTGTTTTAGTTGTCTGCCGTCTATCATGTTGCTGATGTTCTCTATACATACAGGGATCATTAATGATCATAGAAACGAGCTTTCTAAAAAATAACGAAAAATAACAAGTAATTATTCTTCACTCTCTATCACTTCCATTATAATGCTTCGGGGGTTGAGGGAGATACACAGTTTTAGTTATGTGAAGAGAGAGATATCAGATATCTCCTTAGATACCCATTTATATTTTTTAGTTGAAACCGAAAGTCGTACTTTTCCGTCAAAAAATAAGCCACAAAGAAAATAACAAACTATGGAAGTGTTGACAAGAATGTGTTCACTGTCTCAATGATAGCTTTGCTCAATGATTATTTCGTTTGTTCAAAATCCCGTCATACTAACACGATATAATTACATAATGAATCTCTCTTATACTTTTCAGCTCCCTGTGGAGCATAGGTCTTCAACAAACACTTTCCATGCCGCTCTGTCTCCCGACATTCTTTTAAGATCATTCCATGTCTTCCCCATCATATTCATCTCTGCTTCTGTCTGTCTTCTCCAAGAATTCCTTGGTCTACCGCTTTGTCTTTTCCCCTGGGGATTCCAAAAAAAGGGCCTGTTGTGTAATACTCTTGGTTGGTTTCCGCAGTGTGTGTCCTATCCAGCGCCATCGTCTTCGCTGTATCTCTTTATCCACTGGTATTTGACCGGTACATTTCCATAATTCTATGTTAGTGATTTTGTCCTGCCATTTCCATCCTTTTATTTTGCGTAAGCATCCATTAATGAAAGTCTGTATCTTCATGATTGTCAATTGTGTTGTTCTCCATGTTTCACAGCCATATAATAGGACTGACTTAACATTGGAGTTAAACATTTTTATTTTTGTACTTAACCTAATTTCTTTGGACTTCCATATGTTGCCCAGTGCAACAAAAGCTCCTCTTGCTTTTGATATCCTTATTTTGGTGTCATTTTCTGTTCCTCCCTCTTTATCTATATTACTGCCCAGATATATGTAAGATTGTACGTCTAGTAGATGTATTTCTCATAGTTTTATTTGGTTTTTGACAACTGCATTAGTTCTCAACTAAAACAAGTAGAGGAATTCAAATACATAGGAAGTCTAGTGACAAACAATTCACAAACAATAGAAGTAGATTCAAGATACAACAAATCTTGTCAAGTCATCGGGCAACTATCACCATTATTGTTCAAAAAGGAAATAATTCTAGAGACAAAATGGGTACTCTACAATATAATCTTCACTCCAACGTTGTTTCTACCAATGCCAGCCCTGGACCTTAGATGCAAGAACAATAAGAAATAACCTCTACCGAGATGAAATGTGTTAGACGAATGACAGGAAACAGTGTGCGAGATAAGATCAGAAATGAAGAACTGAGAAAAAGATAGGAATAATAATTCCCGCCATAGATTATATAAAGAAATACGAGATAAAATGGTTCGACCACACGATAAAGACAGAGAGACCAAAAGATGAAGATGAGATTTTAGTTGGCTGCGTGGCAGTGTACCAAACGTTCGGCTTCTCGTGGCAAGGCGCTGTGCCACTGAGTACAGGTTCGATCCTGCTTCGGACCATATATTGTTCTTTGATTTTTTCTGTTGTTGTTTGTCTGTCATTATTTCCGAGTGCTAACACATACTTCTTCGTTCTATTATTCCCTATTATCGCCTCGGAAGTTCCCTATATAATAATATTTATTTATTATTATTTGTATCCAGAGAGACCACAACACAACGAGCCTCTAATAAACATAGCGAGAATACCAGACTAAAGGGGCAACCACGAAAAAGATGGCTTGATGTAATATTAGAAATACTAGAAAACAACACCAGCAGAGCATTACATAAGAGCAAAAGCCGCAAATAATATCTTCCCTCGACGCTGAAAGACAAATAAGGAATGAAAGATGTAGAAGAATGAGAGGCAGATACACATATTGTTGCCGTTACAAAGATAACTACACAGCTATCACGACTGCATAGTGTGAACAAGGCAAGAGTTAGCAAACAACAAAATGATAGGGGCAAACAGAACACCGTTCAAGATGACTCAAGTTTCGCAAACTAAAGTGGCAAAAGAAAAAAGAAAACAAACCAAATGTATTCAGAGACGGACAGACCAAACGGCACCGGCACGAAGGGGGCGCTGCACTTCTATCTTGATTGAGTGAGGGGGAGGGGGGGGGCGGGGTACTGAATCATCATCGTTTGTGAATGTAACTCGTCATTCTTTATCGCAGCCACATGAGAACGCAATATTCACTGATAATTTGATTACAATTATGATGATTTTAACTTTCATTACTGTTATTATTATTAGAATTATTATTAGAATTATTATTGCATATATTGTAATAGCTGATCCCATTATTACGTTTACTGTGACTATTTACGTTAAATTATTACTGTAACTATTTACGTTAAATTATAACTGTAACTATTTACGTTAAATTATTACTGTAACTATTTACGTTAAATTATTACTGTAACTATTTACGTTAAATTATTACTGTAACTATTTACGTTAAATTATTACTGTAACTGTTTACGTTAAATTATTACTGTAACTATTTACGTTAAATTATTACTGTAACTATTTACGTTAAATTTTTACTGCAACTATTTACGTTAAATTATTACTATAACTATTTACGTTAAATTATTACTGCAACAGTTTACGCCAAATTATTACTGCAACTATTTACGTTAAATTATTACTATAACTATTTACGTTAAATTATTACTATAACTATTTACGTTAAATTATTACTGTAACTATTTACGTTAAATTATTACAGTAACTATTTACGTTAAATTATTACTGTAACTATTTACGCTAAATTATTACTGTAACTATTTACGTTAAATTATTACTGCAACTATTTACGTTAAATTATTACTGCAACTATTTACGTTAAATTATTACAGTAACTATTTACGTTAAATTATTACTATAACTATTTACGTTAAATTATTACTGTAACTATTTACGTTAAATTATTACTGCAACTATTTACGTTAAATTATTACTGCAACTATTTACGTTAAATTATTACTGTAACTATTTACGTTAAATTATTACTGTAACTATTTACGTTAAATTATTACTATAACTATTTACGTTAAATTATTACTATAACTATTTACGTTAAATTATTACTGTAACTATTTACGTTAAATTATTACTGTAACTATTTACGTTAAATTATTACTATAACTATTTACGCTAAATTATTACTATAACTATTTACGCTAAATTATTACTATAACTATTTACGCTAAATTATTACTATAACTATTTACGCTAAATTATTACTATAACTATCACTGGCAGTAGTTTGTATTGCTTCTTTTACTATCATTTGTTTGTACCATGTTACAGTTGCTACCACTAATATTATTATATGACTGTTATCATCATTACTGCTATCATTATTGCGCTATCAATTACTGTTACTATTATTACTCTTGTAGCAAACACGTTATCGTAGTATCAGCATGAGTAGAGAAGGGCAGTAACAGAGATGGCATTCAATATAGAGCTATCTTCCCACTCAGCCACCAGGAAAGCTGTTCGCCAGAATTATAAAGCCAAGACTAGGATAAAATATAGAGCTATCTTCCCACTCAGCCACCAGGAAAGCTGTTCGCCAGAATTATAAAGCCAAGACTAGGATAAAATATAGAGCTATCTTCCCACTCAGCCACCAGGAAAGCTGTTCGCCAGAATTATAAAGCCAAGACTAGGATAAAATATAGAGCTATCTTCCCCCTCAGCCACCAGGAAAGCTGTTCGCCAGAATTATAAAGCCAAGACTAGGATAAAATATAGAGCTATCTTCCCACTCAGCCACCAGGAAAGCTGTTCACCAGAATTATAAAGCCAAGACTAGGATAAAATATAGAGCTATCTTCCCACTCAGCCACCAGGAAAGCTGTTCACCAGAATTATAAAGCCAAGACTAGGATAAAATATAGAGCTACAGATTAGTTACCTTCAAACTGGCTTCCGGAAAAATAAAATAGAGGATGTACTGACACATTATTCGCTCTCAAAGAGTAGAAATGATAACCGATCATAATAAAAATATATACGTCACTTTTAATCAATTACTGAGTTACTAACAACATACAGAGTAGGCCAACACATAATCATTACTGTGCTACTAACAACATACAGAGTAGGCCAACGCATAACCATGACTGTGCTACTAACAACATACAGAGTGGGCCAACACATAACCATTACTGTGCTGCTAATAACATACGGAATAGGTCACCACATAACCATTACTGTGCTACTAACAACATACAGAGTGGGCCAACACATAACCATTACTGTGCTGCTAATAACATACAGAGTGGGCCAACACATAACCAATGTATATAAAACTCTCTACAACAAACTGTACCGATCACTTTGAGATTAGCCCAGGGGTAAGACAAGGGTGGGTACTAATCTCCCTGTATTTTACTTACATGAACAACAAATGTTAGCCCACACATGTGAAATGTTTATTACTTACATGAACAACATATTTTAGCCAACACATGTGAAATGTTTATTACTTACATGAACTACATATGTTAGCCAACACATGTGAAATGTTTATTATTTATATGAACTACATATGTTAGCCAACACATGTGAAACATGAGCTCAATGAGCTTCTATTCGCAGACGATCTGGCACTAATACATGGAAAAATAGACCTACAAGAACACTTACGGACTTAACACCACAGACAACCAATACAACATGAAAATCAACAGCAAGAAGATATACATTACGAACAACCCAAAAGAAAAACAGAACATCAGCATAGTTATGGACGGCAGGAAATTAAAACAAGTAGAGGAACATAAATATCTAGGAAATCTAGTAACAAATTATAATTCACAAACAGAAGCAGTAGACCCAAGATGCAACATGACTTGTCATAAAGGATGTCACCTGTATGTCCAGAAAGGAAATAAGAGAATAGATTAACGTCCAATCCAACATAATTTTCACTCTAACGTTGTGTTACCAATGCTAGTCCTGAACGTAATATTCACTAACATTCAGAACTGAGAGGAAATGGCACGAGAGATAAGATCAGAAGTGAGGGATTAAGAAACAGCGCGGACACAAAATCGTGTCTTTGAATACATAAACAAATCAACAGATAGGATGGTTTGGTCACGTGATAATACAGAAAGACAAAAAGACGAAACAACGAGTCTTCAACAAATGTTACGAGAACTTAAGGCTAACCAGGAAAATGATTGATTGGTGGAATATTAGAAACATCAGGAAACGAAACTGCAGGAGAGGCCAACAGAAGATAAAAATGCCGCAAACTATATCTTCCGTCGACGCTGAACTGCCAATGTGGAAGATAAGATAAAGGCTATTTTATTATCATAAATGTTATCATCACTACAAGTACTATTGCAACCACAACTTGTAATTAACATTTATTATCATTATGGTTATCATTACTACTGCTGCTATCATAATTAGTGTTATCATTACTAAGCTATTATTATTATTATCATTGCAATATCTACTATTATCATTATTGTTATCATTACTACATCTACTATTATCATTATTGTTATCATTACTACAACTACTATTACCATTATTGTTATCATTACTGCAGCTACTATTACCATTATTGTTATCATTACTACAGCTACTATTATCATTATTGTTATCATTATTACAGCTACTATTATCATTATTGTTATCATTACTACAGCTACTATTACCATTATTGTTATCATTACTACAGCTACTATTATCATTATTGTTATCATTATTATAGCTACTATTATCATTATTGTTATCATTACTACAGCTACTATTCCCATTATTGTTATCATTACTACAGCTACTGTTACCATTATTGTTATCATTACTGCGGCTACTATTATAATTATTATTAAATTAACTATTATCACTGCTCTCGAATTTTGTAGAAATATAACAACAAATTTAGACAGAAAAAATAATTTAAAAAAGAAAACTGTCAGGTAACTAGCCTGTTACAACATGGACAAACAAGCACACAATGGAAGCACAATGTTGGGGGACATGTCATGAATAGAGAGAGACACTCGACTGTGGGTTGTAAAGGTATGTTGATGGTTCGAGTGCTGGGTCAGCTATCACACATCTAGGTCCCTTCACAATAACCGGTCTCTAGCATCATCTCTCTGTGTGTGTATGTATGTGTGTAGAGAGAAACTCGACTGTGGGTTGTAA
Organism: Megaustenia siamemsis; assembly: GCA_032433765.1. Taxonomy (NCBI): domain Eukaryota; kingdom Metazoa; phylum Mollusca; class Gastropoda; order Stylommatophora; family Ariophantidae; genus Megaustenia; species Megaustenia siamemsis. The sequence goes on along the minus strand of JAVIAB010000139.1, from coordinate 104,707,463 downwards.
AGGTATGTTGATGGTTCGAGTGCTGGGTCAGCTATCACACATCTAGGTCCATTCACAATAACCGGTCTCTAGCATCATCTCTTTGTGTGTGTATGTATGTGTGTAGAGAGACACTCGACTGTGGGTTGTAAAGGTATGTTGATGGTTCGAGTGCTGGGTCAGTTATCACACTTCTAGGTTCCTTCACAATAACCGGTCTCTAGCATCATCTGTGTGTGTGTGAATGTATGTGTGTGTGTGTGCATGTATGTATGTATGCATGTGTGTATGTGCGTGTGTGCATGTATGTGTCTATGTATGTATATATGTCTATGTGTGTGTCAATGTTAGGACTCAGTCCTGTACAGTTCAACACTTCATAACCATACAACATCATCATCAAGTACCATGCCTGCTGGCATAAGTGATCATATTTCTCCACAACTTTTGACCTCGCCATCAATCTATTATTTCTGTTGTTGAACTTCTGCCAAGCCAATCTCTTAAGCTGTCTGGTATCTTTTATCTTTGCTTGATTCCTTCTATCTCTTCGTCCTTCAATTTTCCCAGTTGTCACAATATACACCAGCTGTTCCCTTCTCATTACATGGCAAAAAAATGATGACTGTTTCTTCCTGATATTGGAAATTAGCTCTCTTTTTACTTTATTACTTTGGCCTCTTTCAGAATAACAACCGCACTGACTTGTGGGTGAGATAGTCAAAGGCTAGCGGAGTCAACTGTAAACAAACCGACGGAAGGCAACAGAAAACCGGCATCACAACTTGTATAATAATGGGTTACCTCAAGTAAAGACTTCACGGGAACAATGTTTGTGAGGATTGTAATGCAATACCCTCGTTCGGTAGGGGACGAGCTACATGTGATACACGATCGTCATACAACATACATTACCGCCATACAACATACACGATCGTCATACAACATACACTATCGTCATAAAACATACACGATCGTCGTACAACATACACTACCGTCATACAACATACACTATCTTCGTACAACATACACTATCGTCATACAACATACACGATCGTCGTACAACATACACTATCGTCGTACAACATACACTATCGTCGTACAATATACACTGCCGTCATACAACATACACTATCGTCGTACAATATACATGATCGTCATACAACATACACTATCGTCATACAACATACATGATCGTCATACAACATATACGATCGTTCTTTCAACATACACGATCGTCATACAACATACACGATCGTCATACGACATACACGATCGTCGTACAACATACATGATCGTCATACAACATACATGATCGTCATACAACATACACGATCGTCATACAACATACTTGATTGTATTTATTTTTCTCTTATTATTTACTCTCGTGAGACTGAGTCAATAAACCTAGTGGTTCTGCATGACAGGTTCTAAAGATGGCGGTTAGATTGTTTTCTTCCGTTTGTTCATGGGAACGTGATCTGGCAGCTTCTGCTGCTATCTGAGTTATAAGTAAAAGTAAAGTACCCCCGTCACGCCAAGTGGCGTATAGGGAAATATGGTGTTGGTGACCCTATATTTTACAGACCTTCAACACATGATTTTTGGGGTAATGTGGTCGGTATTACGCCCGTGCTGCTTTACTTTCCCAGAAAAAAATCAAGTACCCATTTAAGGCTGGGTGAACCCGGGAAGCTGTCGGTTGGGATCGAACCCTACCCCTTGTCCTTTGTAGTCCAGTTCACTAACCACTGAGCTATCGCGGCTCCCCCATCTGAGTTATAGTTTGCGGTTTCTGCGACAAGATCGCGTCGTTGGATGGAAAGCCATTCTTCAAATGTTTGGTCAGGTTTCAAGGTGATAGCCCAGATTATCCAAACATCGACGGGACACTATCTCCGTCCCATGAAGGCTACAGGACTAACAGACACACGCTTGTAAACTGTCTGGCAGTTAATTCAATTACAATGATTGACATGATTGTGTTTGTCCCCGCTCTACACCTCCTAAGAAAAAGTGGATTACAAGAAATTAGATGAGCTTTTAGTTAATCACAAGATAGAAGCAATGACGGGATGGAGTGAAGGCGGAAAGAGGATTACAAACTGACTGATGGGATCAGGATTAATTAATCAAACCCGATATAGATCTTACTGCACCCCCTCGTGAGGCTAAAAATAGACTGGCCAGTGATTATAAACGGAAAGTAAAATCTGTACTAAAGAAGTACCGTGCTCAAATCGGATGAAATGAGATGCACAAGCAGAATATTATGTTAATATGTTATATATTTATGGGGTAGACTTGGTAGTCGAGGGGTAGCCTGTCGAGTTCACAACAGGAACGACCTGGGTTCAAAGCCCACCGGAAGCGGTGATGATAAAAAAAAAAAAGACCAGGAAAAATTAGTCTGTGGTTTCTTTATGACGTTACTTCATTATAACTCTTGGATAGTGAGATCTGATGTCTAGCCCTCTCTGGGTAGTGAGATCCGATGTCTAGCCCTCTCTGGGTAGTGAGATCCGATGTCTAGCCCTCTCTGGGTAGTGAGATCTGATGTCTAGTCCTCTCTGGGTAGTGAGATCTGATGTCTAGTCCTCTCTGGGTAGTGAGATTCGATGTCTAGTCCTCTCTGGGTAGTGAGATCTGATGTCTAGTCCTCTCTGGGTAGTGAGATCTGATGTCTAGTCCTCTCTGGGTAGTGAGATCTGATGTCTAGTCCTCTCTGGGTAGTGAGATTCGATGTCTAGTCCTCTCTGGGTAGTGAGATCTGATGTCTAGTCCTCTCTGGGTAGTGAGATCCGATGTCTAGTCCTCTCTGGGTAGTGAGATTCGATGTCTAGTCCTCTCTGGGTAGTGAGATCTGATGTCTAGTCCTCTCTGGGTAGTGAGATTCGATGTCTAGTCCTCTCTGGGTAGTGAGATCTGATGTCTAGTCCTCTCTGAGTAGTGAGATCTGATGTCTAGTCCTCTCTGGGTAGTGAGATCCGATGTCTAGTCCTCTCTGGGTAGTGAGATCTGATGTCTAGTCCTCTCTGGGTAGTGAGATCCGATGTCTAGTCCTCTCTGGGTAGTGAGATCCGATGTCTAGTCCTCTCTGGGTAGTGAGATCCGATGTCTAGTCTTCTCTGGGTAGTGAGATCCGATGTCTAGCCCTCTCTGAGCAGTGAGATCCGATGTCTAGTCCTCTCTGGGTAGTGAGATCCGATATCTAGCCCTCTCTGAGCAGTGAGATCCGATGTCTAGTCCTCACTGGGTAGTGAGATCCGATGTCTAGTCCTCTCTGGGTAGTGAGATCCGATATCTAGCTCTCTCAGGGTAGTGAGATCCGATATCTAGCCCTCTCTGAGCAGTGACACCCGATGACTAGTCCTCTCTGGGTAGTGAGATCCGATGTCTAGCCCTCTCTGGGTAGTGAGATCCGATGTCTAGCCCTCTCTGGGTATTGAGATCCAATGTCTAGTCATCTCTGGGTAGTGAGATCCGATGTCTAGTCATCTCTGGGTAGTGAGATCTGATGTCTAGCTCTCTCTGGGTAGTGAGATCCGATGTCTAGCCCTCTCTGGGTAGTGAGATCCGATGTTTAGCCCTCTCTGGGAAGTGAGATCCGATGTCTAGCCCTCTCTGGGTAGTGAGATCCGATGTCTAGTCCTCTCTGGGTAGTGAGATCTGATGTCTAGCCCTCTCTGGGTAGTGAGATCCGATGTCTAACCTTCTTTGGGTAGTGAGATCCGATGTCTAGCCCTCTCTGGGTAGTGAGATCCGATGTTTATCCCTCTCTGGGTAGTGAGATCTGATGTCTAGCCCTCTCTGGGTAGTGAGATCCGATATCTAGCCCTCTCTGGGTTGTGAGATCTGATGTCTAGCCCTCTCTGGGTAGTGAGATCCGATGTCTAACCTTCTTTGGGTAGTGAGATCCGATGTCTAGCCCTCTCTGGGTAGTGAGATCCGATGTTTATCCCTCTCTGGGTAGTGAGATCTGATGTCTAGCCCTCTCTGGGTAGTGAGATCCGTTGTCTAGCCCTCTCTTGGTAGTGAGATCCGGTGTCTAGCCCTCTCTGGGTAGTGAGATCCGATGTCTAGCCCTCTCTGGGTAGTGAGATCCGATATCTAGCCCTCTTTGGGTAGTGAGATCCGATAGCTAGCCCTCTCTGGGTAGTGAGATCCGATGTCTAGCCCTCTCTGGGTAGTGAGATCCGATGTCTAGCCCTCTCTGGGTAGTGAGATCCGATGTCTAGTCATCTCTGGGTAGTGAGATCCGTATGTCTAGTCCTCTCTGGGTAGTGAGATCTGATGTCTAGCCCTCTCTGGGTAGTGAGATCCGATGTCTAGCCCTCTCTGGGTAGTGAGATCCGATGTCTAGTCCTCTCTGGGTAGTGGGATCCGATGTCTAGTCATCTCTGGGTAGTGAGATCCGATATCTACTTCTCTCTGGGTTGTGAGATCTGATGTTTAGCTCTCTCTAGGTAGTGAGATCCGATGTCTAACCTTCTTTGGGTAGTGAGATCCGATGTCTAGCCCTCTCTGGGTAGTGAGATCCGATGTTTATCCCTCTCTGGGTAGTGAGATCCGATGTCTAGCCCCCTCTGGGTAGTGAGATCCGATGTCTAGCTCTCTCTGTGTAGTGAGATCCGATGTCTAGCCCTCTCTGGGTAGTGAGACACGATATCTAGCCCTCTCTGGGAAGTGAGATCCTATGTCTAGCCCTCTCTGGGTAGTTAGATCCGTTGTCTAGCCCTCTCTGGGTAGTGAGATCCGATATCTAGCCCTCTCTGGTTAGTGAGATCTGATATCTAGCCCTCTTTGGGTAGTGGGATCCGATATCTAGCCCTCTCTGGGTAGTGAGATCTGATATCTAGCCCTCTCTGGGTAGTGAGATATGATATCTAGCCCTCTCTGGGTAGTGAGATCTGATATCTAGCCCTCTCTGGGTAGTGAGATCTGATATCTAGCCCTCTCTGGGTAGTGGGATCCGATATCTAGCCCTCTCTGGGTAGTGAGATCTGATATCTAGCCCTCTCTGGGTAGTGAGATCTGATATCTAGCCCTCTCTGGGTAGTGGGATCCGATATCTAGCCCTCTCTGGGTAGTGAGATCTGATATCTAGCCCTCTCTGGGTAGTGAGATCTGATATCTAGCCCTCTCTGGGTAGTGGGATCTGATATCTAGCCCTCTCTGGGTAGTGAGATCCGATATCTAGCCCTCTCTGGGTAGTGAGATACGTTGTCTTGCCCTCTCTGGGTAGTGAGATACGTTGTCTTGCCCTCTCTGGGTAGTGAGATCCGATATCTAGCCCTCTCTGGGTAGTGAGATCCGTTGTCTTGCCCTCTCTGGGTAGTGAGATCCGATATCTAGCCCTCTCTGGGTAGTGAGATCCGATATCTAGCCCTCTCTGGGTAGTGAGATCCGATATCTAGCCCTCTCTGGGTAGTGAGATCCGATATCTAGCCCTCTCTGGGTAGTGAGATCCGATATCTAGCCCTCTCTGGGTAGTGAGATCCGTTGTCTTGCCCTCTCTGGGTAGTGAGATCCGATATCTAGCCCTCTCTGGGTAGTGGGATCCGATATCTAGCCCTCTCTGGGTAGTGAGATCCGTTGTCTTGCCCTCTCTGGGTAGTGGGATCCGATATCTAGCCCTCTCTGGGTAGTGAGATCCGATATCTAGCCCTCTCTGGGTAGTGAGATCCGTTGTCTTGCCCTCTCTGGGTAGTGAGATCCGATATCTAGCCCTCTCTGGGTAGTGAGATCCGTTGTCTTGCCCTCTCTGGGTAGTGAGATCCGATATCTAGCCCTCTCTGGGTAGTGAGATCCGATATCTAGCCCTCTCTGGGTAGTGAGATCCGATATCTAGCCCTCTCTGGGTAGTGAGATCCGATATCTAGCCCTCTCTGGGTAGTGAGATCCGATATCTAGCCCTCTCTGGGTAGTGAGATCCGTTGTCTTGCCCTCTCTGGGTAGTGAGATCCGATATCTAGCCCTCTCTGGGTAGTGGGATCCGATATCTAGCCCTCTCTGGGTAGTGAGATCCGTTGTCTTGCCCTCTCTGGGTAGTGAGATCCGATATCTAGCCCTCTCTGGGTAGTGAGATCCGATATCTAGCCCTCTCTGGGTAGTGAGATCCGATGTCTAGCCCTCTCTGGGTAGTGAGATCTGATATCTAGCCCTCTCTGGGTAGTGAGATCCGATGTCTAGCCCTCTCTGGGTAGTGAGATCCGATGTCTAGCCCTCTCTGGGTAGTGAGATCCGTTGTCTTGCCCTCTCGAACAACGGTAAAAGACAGGAGGTCCCGATTTCATTGGCGCACGTTAAAGATCCCTTTGCAATTAAAACCGCTGGGAGTAGGCCGTGGTTATGACGACAGCTGGGACAGAAGTGTCAACAAAATCCGGCCAACACCCTAGATACCTACCGTGCTACGGAGTTCGTGAACATGGGCCAGGATTGTCCTCGGACTTTCTCAAGATTCTCAATAGGGATGTCGGAGTACATGTGTGAAGTGATGATGATCCCAACAACAAACACTTATAATTAGGGCGATACATATCGCGACTACATGTCTGGAGGAGCCGGTCTAAAGTTTTGAAGGCGCGAGTGTCGGACTTCATATTTTTGTGTCAAATTGAAGAATGAAAGTAGGCAGAACATGATGATGATATATTTAGTACGCTTGGCATCCTAGGATGATCTAAAGTACTCGGTACCTTGTGTGTTGAGCTAAAGGTAAACCCAAATTACCTGGCAATGGTGACAGTTTGTACGCACTTTGTATCATTACCTAAAGTACAGGCCAGTGAAAGAGCACTCGATGAGTGACCTAAAGTGTTTAGTATCATGACTGGTGAAGGTACCTGAATATCGGAAATGATCTAAAGTACTTGATAACGAATGAATTATCAAATAACCTGGCACTCGTGAAAAGATTATAGTACCCATCAAGTTAGTGAGTAGGTAAAATATATCCAGGAACATAGCCTAGGCTACAAAACAACTTCAAGGAATGGATATCTTAAGTACTTGCAGCCTGGAATAAAAGTACATGATTTCCTGGAGTTTACTTTCTAAAAGTTTACATTTTAGACACACCTAAAGTAATTTATCTCCAGTGACACACCTAAAGTACTTATCTCCCGTGACAGACCTAAAGTACGTTATCTCCTGTGACACACCTAAAGTACTTTATCTCCTGTGACACACCTAAAGTACTTTATCTCCTGTGACACACCTAAAGTACTTTATCTCCCGTGACAGACCTAAAGTACGTTATCTCCTGTGACACACCTAAAGTACTTTATCTCCTGTGACACACCTAAATTACTTTATCTCCTGTGACACACCTAAAGTACTTTATCTCCTGTGACACACATAAAATACTTTATCTCCTGTGACAGACCTAAAGTACTTTATCTCCTGTGACACACCTAAAGTACTTTATCTCCTGTGACAGAACTAAAGTACTTTATCTCCTGTGACAGACCTAAAGTACTTTATCTCCTGTGACACACCATAAGTACTTTATCTCCTGTGACAGACCTAAAGTACTTTACCTCATGTGACACACCTAAAGTACTTTATCTCCTGTGACACACCTAAATTACTTTATCTCCTGTGACACACCTAAAGTGCTTTATCTCCTGTGACGCATATAAACTACTTTATCACCTGTGACAGACCTAAAGTACTTTATCTCATGTGACACACCTAAAGTACTTTATCTCCTGTGACACACCGAAAGTTCTTCATCTCCTGTGACACACCTAAAGTACTTTATCTCCTGTGACACACCTAAAGTACTTTATATCATGTGACAGACCTAAAGTACTTTATCTCATGTGACACACCTAAAGTACTTTATCTCCTGTGACACACCTAAAGTACTTGATCTCCTGTGACAGACCAAAAGTACGTTATCTCATGTGACAGACCAAAAGTACGTTATCACCTGTGACAGACCAAAAGTACATTATCCTCTCTGACAGACCTAAAGTACTTTATCTCCTGTGACAGACCTAAAGTACTTTGTCTCCTGTGACACACCTAAAGTACTTGAACTCCTGTGACAGACCTAAAGTACTTTGTCTCCTGTGACAGACCTAAAGTACTTTATCTCTTGTGACACACATAAAGTACATTATCTCCTTTGATACACCTAAAGTACTTTATCTCCTGTGACACACTTAAAGTACTTTATCTCTGTGACAGACCTAAAGTACTTATCTCCAGTGGCACACATAAAGTACTTATCTCCTGTGACACACCTAAAGTTCTTTATCTCCTGTGACAGACCTAAAGTACTTTATCTCCTGTGACACACCTAAAGTACTTTATCTCCTGTGACACACTTAAAGTACTTTATCTCTGTGACAGACCTAAAGTACTTATCTCCAGTGGCTCACATAAAGTACTTATCTCCTGTGACACACCTAAAGTTCTTTATCTCCTGTGACACACCTAAAGTACTTTATCTCCTGTGACACACCTAAAGTACTTTATCTCCTGTGTCACACCTAAAGTACTTTATCTCCTGTGACACACCTCAAGTACTTTATCTCCTGTGACAGACCTAAATACTTTATCTCCTGTGACAGACCTAAAGTACTTTATCTCCTGTGACACACCTAAAGTACTTTATCTCCTGTGACACACCTAAAGTACTTTATCTCCTGTGACACACCTAAAGTACTTATCTCCTGTGACACACCTAAAGTACTTGATCTCCTGTGACAGACCAAAAGTACATTATCTCATATGACAGACCAAAAGTACGTTATCACCTGTGACAGACCAAAAGTACATTATCCTCTGTGACAGACCTAAAGTGCTTTATCTCCTGTGACAGGCCTAAAGTACTTTATCTCTTGTGACACACCTAAAGTGCATTATCTCCTGTGACAGACCTAAAGTACTTATCTCCTGTGACACACCTAAAGTACTTTATCTCATGTGATACACCTAAAGTACTTATCTCCTGTGACACACCTTAAAGTACTTTATCTCCTGTGACACACATAAAGTACTTTATCTCCTGTGACACATCTAAAGTACTTATCTCCTGTGACACATCTAAAGTACTTTATCTCTTGTGAGACACCTAAAGTACTTATCTCCTGTGACGGACCTAAAGTACTTTATCTCCTGTGACAGGCATAAAGTACTTTATCTCATGTGACAGACCTAAAGTACTTTATCTCCAGTGGCACACATAAAGTACTTATCTCCTGTGACACACCTCAAGTACTTTATCTCCTGTGACAGACCTAAAGTACTTTATCTCCTGTGACACACCTAAAGTACTTATCTCCTGTGACACACCTAAAGTACTTTATCTCCTGTGACACACCTAAAGTACTTATCTCCTTTGACACACCTAAAGTAATTTATCTCCTGTGACACACCTGAAGTACTTTATCTCCTGTGACACACCTAAAGTACTTATCTCCTGTGACACACCTAAAGTACTTTATCTCCTGTGACACATCTAAAGTACTTGATCTCCTGTGACACACCTAAAGTACTTATGTCCTGTGACAGACCAAAACGGATTTACAAATCCTACATCATGCTACACCTGGACTGACTAAAAGAACGTCCTATCACTGGATAGATCCCACGTTCTTGACATCTAGACTGGATATAAAGAACTTGACAATTGAAAGTAGAGCTAAAACACAAAGCGCCCTCAAATATTTAGCATCAAAAGTTCTCATTTTGATTCACTTCGCTACGTCGCGGTATGAGGTGTGGGCACAATATCACAACGTTGAACACACGCAGGTGCACGAATCTCCAATGTCCGCTCCATCACTTATCATAACATTTCCCAAGATGATTCGGTAAAGTTCGATGACAACGTCGCTTCGTGCATGTCTTACTCGACAAAATAAGCGACGATTCCAAACATCCTCAGTCGTCACAACGACATCCGTTGAATGGTAATAGTGACTCTATTTATTTCTGCCCTCACCACGGAGGCCCTGGTGCTATGTGACATGAGCACAGCCTTACACAAGAGTAGGGGCACATTTAATAACAAAACAGCGTCATCTTTATGCCTGTAGTTTCCGCAGATCCAACTTGCGTGAGGAGTTGTCCTCAACTTGCGTGAGGAGTTGTCCTCAGTGAGGCCCACCGACCGACGATACTAGCGACAGATAAAACAATTGATTTGACTTTGGGGAAGCCCACTGAATGTGGCAGACGAAGCTGAAGCTTTGTGCAGTGATGCGTCCATCCCCACAGAAAAACGAGCCCAAAAGTACAATGGTCCGGAAGGAGGGATGAGAACATCACAGAGGTTCCAACATTTTTACACAACAAGTGGTACTTGTATGGGACTATATGTGTGATGCTTTTTTTTCAGCTGTCTAACCTTGTATGTGCAGTCCAAGGTGTAACAAAGTGTAACAAGGTGTAACAAGGTGTAAAGTGCTTTAGATCTAGCCACAAATATGAAGGTGGAAGCTGTGCGAGTTATGTACATTTCATCATCATCATCGAGTGCCGTCTCCGCAACGAAGGTTGGCTACTAAGGAGCGCAATTCTGCTCTGTCTCTTGCTTTGATGGTGCAGGTTGTCATAGGCTGATTTCTCCATCTTTTGATGTTACTCGTCCATGTTAGTCTTGGTCTGCCTCTGCCTCTTTTACCTTATATTTTCTCCTCCAAGATTACTTTTAGTAGGCTGTTTTGTCTTTTAACATGGCACAAAAATCTCAGTTGTCTTGTTTGAATTGTGTTTAGTAGTTCTCTTTTCATTTTTAGTTGTTTGATGACTTCATCGTTTGTTTACATTTAGTCCAAGGAAAATGTTGAATCGATTATAACGAATGTAGTTGTGTCTGGACCGAGTGTAATATTTGCCCATCAAGCAACGAACAAATCAACTTGAGACTGAGAAACCAGCGCGACAACACTACGCTGTCCCTACAGCCGTTGACACTGTGAATTCAGTTAAATTGTTGACAAGCCAAATGTAATATATTACAAATGATATTTATATGCTTGAGCAAACATGGACACATTAAATATAAACTAACAGCTTGTGCAATGAAAGAGACTGATCAAGTTAGAAATCGATTTTGTTATTCAAGACTTTTTTCCGTTTGAGCTGTAATGGCTGCTCTTGTCTGGAATTACGACTTTAGAATAACAGAAGGAAAGAAGAGCAATCTGTCGTTGTTACACTGAAGCGTACAGGTCGGTTTGAGAATCACTGAGCCAGGTGGGGGTGTCCAGTTAGCGCAATCGATAGGCGGTTGGCTTACCACGGCAACAGCCGGGGTTCGTACCCTGGCGAGGACACCTGGGTTTTACTAATTCCCTAAAAATTAGTACCTCTGAAGTCGGAGTAAATCTGCCTGCATGGCGAGGGGCATCCTGTAATGGGATAAAACAGACTTTACACGCAAAATTCAGTCCCACAAAATTGAGTGGGTGGGACTTCGTCAGAGGTCAGAAGCTGACGAAAGCGAACGAACGAACTGAGCCAGGTTTATTCTCCTATATCTGTCGTAGTTACACTGAGGCGTACAGGTCGGTTTGAGAATCACTGGGCCAAGTTTATTCTCCTATATCTGTCGTAGTTACACTGAGGCGTACAGGTCGGTTTGAGAATCACTGGGCCAAGTTTATTCTCCTATATCTGTCGTAGTTACACTGAGGCGTACAGGTCGGTTTGAGAATCACTGACCCAAGCTTATTCTCCTATATCTGTCGTAGTTACACTGAAGTGTACAGGTCGCTTTGAGAATCACTGAGCCAGGCTTATTGTCCTATATCTTCGTAGATACAAAGAGGCGTTCATGTAGGTTTGAGAATCACTGATTCATGCTTATTGTCCAATATGTAACTGTCTTATAACACACGAGACAGCGGCTCGGTCAAGGGAATAGAGGAAACCACTGACCGATTACCGAGCTGCTGGTCGAGAGTTCTAAACTTGTTGTGTGAATAAGAAGAATGTTGTAAATAAAATGTCATATAACCTAAGACTCGAACTAAATATTCTAAAATAACAATCCAATCAATAATGAATTAATTTTTTTTTTTACGCATTTGCAATTAAATGAGCTAAGGTATTGACTGGACACTGACTCCGTTGTATTTGTTAATGATTCCCTTGATACTAAGCGGTGCTTTGGTTAATGAGAACGAAAAAAAAAATGAACAAAGGAAAGGAGAGACGATCGTCAATTCAAAAGTAGAAGAGTGAAATGATGCGACTCAAACCTTTGGGGGTACATTGTCATTAGTTTATTACCAGCGGAAAGCACAGCCATGCCAATCTCTCTCTCATCGCTCTCATCTCTCTCTCATCTCTTTGTCCCTCCCTCTTTCTTCTCTCCCCTTCCCCGACACTTCTCCACCCTTCTCATTTCCAAGTAGGAAAGTTTCGCCAACGAGTTTTGGAAGTAAATTCTGAATTTAAGAGCCAAATAAGAGAAGATACGCAGCTCACACACAAAAATCTAACTCCTCAAAACCCTGGAGCGTATATGAATCGACCTAATTGAAGTTTATGCACGCACACACACACACATACACACACATACACACGCAGAAATATCAACCGTAAAAGTCGGACAGAATTATTTAACATTGAAAGTTATAAAAAAAGGATTTAATGAAACCCTAGTTTTGAATGCCAAACAGGCATACTCGTTTAAGCTGCGCTTTCAATTACCCACTGGAGAGGCCTGGCTTAAAAATCGATGTCAACCATATCGTGAACTAAACGTAACGGTCGAAGCTCAGGGGGAAACGGGCACAAATGAGATTGAAAGGCAGACAGGACAACTGACGTAATTTATTGGTTCCAGTTGAAAGAGTACAGGACTCATGGACATTGATCCTTAGAGCGGAGCTCTTGTGTGACTATTGATAAATAAATCCAGGCTTTGAGGTTGACGGTTCGGTCATGATGCTGTTGTAGCATAGAATGTTGTGTTGCAGATTTGGCTTTCAGTTGAGTTATACATTGAGTTTGGGAGCCGCGATAGCTCAGTGATTAGTGAAATGGACTACAAAGGACAAGAGGTAGGGTTCGATCCCAACCGACGGCTTCCGGGTCCACCTAGCCTTAAATGGGTACCGGATTTTGTTTCTGGGGAAGTAAGGCGGCACAGGCGTAATACCGACCACATTACCCCAAAACTCATGTGCTGGAGGTCTGTAAAAATTATGGTCACTAACACTATATTCCCTATACGCCACTTGGCGTGACGGGGCTCTTTACTTTTGACTATAGATTGAGTTGTCTCTCTGAACTCTGAGTTGTCTCTCTGAACTCTGAGTTGTCTCTCTGAACTCTGAGTTGTCTCTCTGAACTCTGAGTTGTCTCTCTGAACTCTGAGTTGTCTCTCCGAACTCTGAGTTGTCTCGGTGCTTTCTGATCTGTCTCTTTCTAAGTTCTGAACTATCTGAAGTGTTTCTCTGAGTTTAGAGTGACCGCTGAAGTTAAAGGAAGTAGAAAATCAAGAGCCGGGGAAAGTGAGGGTCACAGAGAGGATCATTTGAAATGTGCCAGGGTTGAATAAGCTTCTCATATATAGTTCTTCATTATACTCTCCCTTTAACTGATTTGATCAGACACAGATGACGCCTATAAAACAGCACAAAGTTTGAACAAAGTCTTGACGTATCCAACAATCACAGACTAGGCAAATCATGTTCATTCAAGTTCATTGAATCATTCTCTTGTCACGTGATGATTAGTGCTAGTACTTCAGTTATCCTTGATGTTCGTTATTGAGAAGAACTCTCGAGACAAACGCCGGTCTTGATGGAGCTAACTCTAGTACTTGTTGCCTGTGACAATTACAATTCTATCTCTAGTACTTGTTGCCTGTGACAATTACAATTCTATCTCTAGTACTTGTTGCCTGTGACAATTACAATTCTATCTCTAGTACTTGTTGCCTGTGATAATTACAATTCTATCTCTAGTACTTGTTGCCTGTGACAATTACAATTCTATCTCTAGTACTTGTTGCCTGTGACAATTACAATTCTATCTCTAGTACTTGTTGCCTGTGACAATTACAATTCTAACTCTAGTACTTGTTGCCTGTGACAATTACAATTCTAACTCTAGTACTTGTTGCCTGTGACAATTACAATTCTAACTCTAGTACTTGTTGCCTGTGACAATTACAATTCTATCTCTAGTACTTGTTGCCTGTGACAATTACAATTCTATCTCTAGTATTTGTTGCCTGTGACAATTACAATTCTATCTCTAGTACTTTTTGCCTGTGACAATTACAATTCTATCTCTAGTAATTGTTGCCTGTGACAATTACAATTCTATCTCTAGTACTTGTTGCCTGTGATAATTACAATTCTATCTCTAGTACTTGTTGCCTGTGACAATTACAATTCTAACTCTAGTACTTGTTGCCTGTGACAATTACAATTCTATCTCTAGTATTTGTTGCCTGTGACAATTACAATTCTATCTCTAGTACTTGTTGCCTGTGACAATTACAATTCTATCTCTAGTACTTGTTGCCTGTGACAATTACAATTCTATCTCTAGTGCTTGTTGCCTGTGACAATTATAATTCTAACTCTAGTACTTGTTGCCTGTGACAATTACAATTCTATCTCTAGTACTTGTTGCCTGTGACAATTACAATTCTATCTCTAGTACTTGTTGCCTGTGACAATTACAATTCTATCTCTGACATTCACATCTGTCTTGTGTTACTCTTCTATTATATTTCATTTACTTACTATTGTCTCTGGAGTATAAACTTCAGAATCTCATTTGAAAACACTTCACAACTCAATTATGTTTGTACTGAGTGACTCATCTATACTGGACTTGTTCTCTATGTTTCTAATTCTTTTTGTTCTGTTCTTGTTCTATCTAGTTCTCAATCTAAGTTAAATCTTATTCTCTCTACTAACTGCTTCTCTCTTTCTGACTTACTAACGTCTCTGATCTTGCCTCTAACTGCTTCTCTCTTTCTGACTTACTAACGTCTCTGATCTTGCCTCTAACTACTTCTCTCTTTCTGACTTACTAACGTCTCTGATCTTGCCTCTAACTGCTTCTCTCTTCCTAACTTACTAACGTCTCTGATCTTGCCTCTAACTGCTTCTCTCTTCCTAACTTACTAACGTCTCTGATCTTGCCTCTAACTGCTTCTCTCTTCCTAACTTACTAACGTCTCTGATCTTGCCTCTAACTGCTTCTATCTTCCTAACTTACTAACGTCTCTGATCTTGCCTCTAACTGCTTCTCTCTTCCTGACTTACTAACGTCTCTGATCTTGCCTCTAACTGCTTCTCTCTTCCTGACTTACTAACGTCTCTGATCTTGCCTATAACTGCTTCTCTCTTCCTGACTTACTAACGTCTCTGATCTTGCCTCTAACTGCTTCTCTCTTCCTGACTTACTAACGTCTCTGATCTTGCCTATAACTGCTTCTCTCTTCCTGACTTACTAACGTCTCTGATCTTGCCTCTAGCTGCTTCTCTCTTCCTAAGTTAACTAACTTGTACATGACCACACTATTATCAAAACTGCCGTTAGCAGTTTCGGCCGAAGCCAAACTAAGCCCGTCTAGTTTACATTTCTGATTTCATTCTATTCTCATCCAAGTTAACTCTAAAATCTTCTTGTGCGTGAAGCTAAATACTCGTCTCATTTACATAATTTATTGGCTTACGCTTTACGCAGGCCATACGCAACCAATCAAAATCCGCGAGCTCTAATCTATATATATGAACTTTGTGTCAAAATTGCCAAAACAGGGTGCAATCTTGACACCTAGTTGACCTTACTATCTTGTTCCAAAACAACGCTACCATGACTCTTGCGAGTAACATCTCTCTGGTCAACTTGACCTGCCCCGAGTTTGTTTGTCAACCTAATTCCTGGACATGTTGACGGGTCAAGTCATGTGACTGTTCCCACCTTTTCCAGCAACAACTGGGAAAATTCCACTCTCCAAAAACGTGCTATTCATCTGTCTCAATTATAATTCTGTTACAATTATGTTGCAGCTACCTCCATCCCCTCACCTTTTCCAAGAAAAGCTAGAAAATTTCCCTTCACAAAACTTGCGATGTTATTCTGTCTGCGTCTGAATCTGTTCAGTTATCTTACATTTAGCTATGAGCAAATAACTCAAGCTATCCTAACTTAAGCTCTTGCTTTATCTCCCATTATGTGACTCAATCTATCACAGTCCATATACTTTTGCAGAAAGAGAGAATGAAAAAGAAAGGAAGAGAGAGAGAGCAGGACATAAATACGAAGAGTTAGATAACGATAGCAACGATAAAAAAGTAAAAGAGAATAAAAAAGAGAAAGTGTAAACTGAGAAACAAAGAGAAAGTGTAAACTGAGAAACAAAGAGAAAAGTTAATTAAATGATGAACAGATCGATGTCTGCAGTAATAATTGTTAGTCAAAGCCATACTATGTGACACACGATGGTGATGCACGTTACTGGACTCATCGTTGTTCATGAGTGAAGACACCGCCCCTGGATGCAGTCACAGCAATCCTGTGCACGTCAATCAGTGCCATCTGTCGAAGCAAGCCTGACGCAGAAAGAGAAATCCAAGAAAACCTCCCATTAGCGTGACGTATTCTGCCTTGCAAGCCGAGGCGGTTGTGGGTAGACAGACCTCAGCCAATCATTTCAGGGGAGGAGGCATGTTTACAGCATTGGGAAAACATCACAAATAATCAACAACAGAGGAGGAGGCATGTTTACAGCATTGGGAAAACATCACAAATAATCAACAACAGAGGAGGAGGCATGTTTACAGCATTGGGAAAACATCACAAATAATCAACAACAGAGGAGGAGGCATGTTTACAGCATTGGGAAAACATCACAAATAATCAACAACAGAGGAGGAGGCATGTTTACAGCATTGGGAAAACATCACAAATAATCAACAACAGAGGAGGAGGCATGTTTACAGCATTGGGAAAACATCACAAATAATCAACAACAGAACAAAAAAAAACAAAGAACAATATATAGTCCGAAGCAGGAAATAATCCGTACTGTTGGCCGTGTGCTCCAGCGTTTGGTAGCTCGTGGCAAGGCGCTGTGCCAAGGAGTACGAGTTCGATCCAGTTTCGGAACATATATTGTTCTTTGTATTTTTTGTCGGTTGTTGATTACTTGTGATTATTTTTTCCCGAGTCTTGTAAACATACCTCCACCAGTGAAATGTTTCACTGACCTATCACCTCGGAAGCTTCCCTCCATAATGATATTCATTTATTTGTATTTGTCTGTCCCCAGACAGATGTTAGCCGCTTGTAACTGAAAACGTCAGGCTAGTAGTTATCCGGGGATTTTCCCTTCAGCCGTCAGGCTTACTCCTATAGATGGTAATGGTTCAATCTACTCCGATCTGGAGCAATCACACTAGCAGTGACTGAACTGGATAAGAGCAGAGACACACAAAACAGTAGCAAAAGCTGTAGATGATGACAAGGAAAGAATGGCTAAATAAATCAACCAAAGAGATCTCTTCTTAGCGTTCATCCGTTAAGTGGGCGTGTATTGTGTCGCTAGTTTACGTCATAGCCGCCATATCTGCACCTTTGGGCCCCACACAACTGTCTTCGGCATGGCTAGATTTAACTCAAAGTTTTTGCCCGGACGACCGACATTTTGGTCTGCTCCTTTTAACTTTAAATTTCCAAGGGTTCTTTAACCTGCGCGAGTGCACTTGACCTAATATTTTTCGCTGTTTTCTTAGAGGACCTATACATGGGATCTCACTACACAGAGAGGGCTAGACATGGCATCTCATTACCCAGAGATGGCTAGACATGGGATATCACTACCCAGAGAGGGCGAGACATGGGACCTCACTACCCTGAGAGGGCGAGACATGGGACCTCACTACCCAGAGAGGGCGAGACATGGGACCTCACTACCCAGAGAGGGCGAGACATGGGATATCACTACCCAGAGAGGGCTAGACATGGCATCTCATTACCTAGAGATGGCTAGACATGGGATATCACTACCCAGAGAGGGCGAGACATGGGACCTCACTACCCTGAGAGGGCGAGACATGGGACCTCACTACCCAGAGAGGGCGAGACATGGGACCTCACTACCCAGAGAGGGCGAGACATGGGATATCACTACCCAGAGAGGGCGAGACATGGGACTTCACTACCCAGAGAGGGCGAGACATGGGATATAACTACCCAGAGATCGCGAGACATGGGATCTCACTACCCAGAGAGGGCTAGACATGGGATCTCACTACCCAGAGAGGGCTAGACATGGGATCTCACTACCCAGAGAGGGCTAGACATGGGATCTCACTACCCAGAGAGGGCTAGACATGGGATCTCACTACCCAGAGAGGGCGAGACATGGGATATCACTACCCAGAGATCGCGAGACATGGGATATCACTACCCAGAGAGGGCTAGACATGGGATCTCACTACCCAGAGAGGGCGAGACATGGGATATCACTACCCAGAGATCGCGAGACATCGGATCTCACTACCCAGAGAGGGCTAGACATGGGATCTCACTACCCAGGGAGGGCGAGACATGGGATCTCACTACCCAGAGAGGGCTAGACATCGGATCTCACTACCCAGAGAGGGCTAGACATCGGATCTCACTACCCAGAGACCAGAGGAGGGTAAAACCACGAAGAAACCACGAAGAAACCACGGATTTGTGAAATATTCCCACCGCCTATGGCGAGAATCGAACCCAGGTCTGTCCAGAAGGCGATGTCTTACTCCTAGACCAGCCAGTGCACACAACAAAGAGATCAAGCTGGTTATTTCCTGCTTCTACATTACTCTTATCCTTATTGATGACTTATCAACAAAGTCACATTATTTATGCTAGTTCCCAATGCACTGGATAAGTCTACCTAACATGGAAAAAGCTTTACAAAGTGAAGCAATGTAATGCGCGAGTGAACCAACTAATGCTCGTACACAAATCACCATAAACATACCTTATTGACACGAGAATCAAAGCCGCAGCACAAACACGAGAATTACGTACGGAGCAGCATGAGCAAGCACATGTTGATATTCTAGTGAGAAAATATATCTAACCCGCCATATTACGATATCCTCGATCTGACTCCGCCGGCCTTAGGAAATGGGAATCAAGAGCAGACGTGATAGTCTTCAAGACTGGACACAATTTAGCGAACTAGAGTTGTAAAATTTATCAGGAGGCCGGCCGGGCAAATGATGGCGATCGAATGTCGTAGTTGCGTGGTGGAATGTTAACTTGAAGCTGAAATCGAAGCAATAACGTTGGACGTCGCTGAAGACGTTAGATGTGCACAGAAGTGAGAAACAGGTAACGATGATTGACATTCGAATATTGCAATCTGTAGAAGACAAATTACTTTGGCCCCAAGATGAGTCATAGAGCAAGAAACACAACGCATATAACATAAAGAAGAATAAGCATTTGCAACAAAAAAAATATACACTTTGTGATGTTATATTAATGTAAAGCTGTCGGTATGAGCGCGCGAGGGATAAGGCCTCATTGATATCACTCTCAAAAGTATTGATCTCTAATATCACAATTATAAATATTAGAACCAAATATGCTACTTTTATATCTTAAATATAATCTATAAATATTAATACAAATAAAATGTAATATAGTCTATTCTATTCTATTCTATTCTATTCTATTCTATTCTATTCTATTCTATTCTATTCTATTCATGGAATCAGTCCGTATCCGCTCCACCGCCCGTCTCAGCATTTACCAAATCGTGAACAGACTGATTATTCCTGTAGGGTGCTGACTGCAGATATCAGCTTTCCACACCAAGCACTCCGGATCGACCAGACCCCTTTTCCAACTTTAGATTCCTCAGTCTCTGAATGTATCAATCAGTCTCTGAATGTATCAATCAGTCTCTGAATGTATCAACAGTCTCTGAATGTATCAATTAGTCTCTGAATGTATCAATCAGTCTCTGAATGTATCAATCAGTCTCTGAATGTATCAATCAGTCTCTGAATGTATCAATCAGTCTCTGAATGTATCAATCAGTGTCCAACACATTCTCCTCTTCCTTTCTTTCAGGAATGATGAACAAACTTGACGATGTCCTCTCTGTCCAGAGTAAGGCCACACTCACGCGTCAGAGCTGCCAGCGAGCTTATCAACTATTTCGTTGCCATGTACACCAGCATGCCCTGGACAGTACACCCAGGTTAATGCACTCACTGTAGAGACACCCAAGAGCTGCATCCACTCCTGACGCAGACACTGTCAATCTTCTGTAACATACTTTGCGAGTCAGTCATCAAGACTGTGTGATCCACGTTCTGTGTAACCAGGCACGTTATCGCCGCCGTTGCTGCTTCTATCTCCATTCTCATGCTGGACGCCGTAAAGGCTACATTTGCCAGCTTCCCTAGCCACTTGTCTGCTATGTTGCTATGTCACAAAACCCCAACCGCTGCGCTGTCCGCAGGATACAGAACCATCCGTATAGATGATGGGGCCCTGAGGTGGCGACACATTTTCGATAGATTCCCTTATAACGACCTCAGTAACTCCGTAGGTCCGACACTCCCTGCCGAGCTGAATGATTAATTTAGTGAGCATCTTTTTCAAGAAAAAACAGCGGAGAAGTAGCTCAAGAATTGAAGAGAAAACCCGAGGAAAAGTAGCTCAATAATTTTGTTCCGCTTCAGAGGAGGAAATGATAAAATGAAGTAGTTGGTCATCAGAAATGAGTAAACTTTATAAATATTGAGATAGATTACAGAACGTGATGGGGAGTCTTATCTTGGCTTTGGTTAATATGAACGTTCATCTTGGTAGCCACCATTCGATGTGGAGACGGCACCCAATAAATGAATGACGCTCCTTGGTAGCCAACCTTTGATGTGGAGACGGCACCCAATAAATGAATGACGCTCCATGGTAGCCAACCTTCGATGTGGAGACGGCACCCAATAAATGAATGACGCTCCATGGTAGCCAACCTTTGATGTGGAGACGGCACCCAATAAATGAATGACGCTCCATGGTAGCCAACCTTTGATGTGGAGACGGCACCCAATAAATGAATGACGCTCCATGGTAGCCAACCTTCGATGTGGAGACGGCACCCAATAAATGAATGACGCTCCATGGTAGACAACATTCGGTGTGGAGACGGCATCCAATAAATGAATGACGCTCCATGGTAGACAACATTCGGTGTGGAGACGGCACCCAATAAATGAATGACGCTCCATGGTAGCCAACCTTCGATGTGGAGACGGCACCCAATAAATGAATGACGCTCCATGGTAGCCAACCTTCGATGTGGAGACGGCACCCAATAAATGAATGACGCTCCATGGTAGCCAACCTTCGATGTGGAGACGGCATCCAATAAATGAATGACGCTCCATGGTAGCCAACCTTCGATGTGGAGACGGCACCCAATAAATGAATGACGCTCCATGGTAGCCAACCTTCGATGTGGAGACGGCATCCAATAAATGAATGACGCTCCATGGTAGACAACATTCGGTGTGGAGACGGCATCCAATAAATGAATGACGCTCCATGGCAGCCAACCTTCGATGTGGAGACGGCATCCAATAAATGAATGACGCTCCATGGCAGCCAACCTTCGATGTGGAGACGGCATCCAATAAATGAATGACGCGCCATGGCAGCCAACCTTCGATGTGGAGACGGCACCCAATAAATGAATGACGCTCCATGGTAGCCAACCTTCGATGTGGAGACGGCACCCAATAAATGAATGACGCTCCATGGTAGACAACATTCGGTGTGGAGACGGCACCCAATAAATGAATGACGCTCCATGGTAGACAACATTCGGTGTGGAGACGGCACCCAATAAATGAATGACGCTCCATGGTAGACAACATTCGGTGTGGAGACGGCATCCAATAAATGAATGACGCTCCATGGTAGACAACATTCGGTGTGGAGACGGCACCGAATAAATGAATGACGCTCCATGGCAGCCAACCTTCGATGTGGAGACGGCACCCAATAAATAAATGACGCTCCATGGTAGACAACATTCAGTGTGGAGATGGCATCCAATAAATGAATGACGCTCCATTGCAGCCAACCTTCGTTGTGGAGAAGACGTACAATTAAAGAAAGACAGACGCTCCATGGTAGCCAACCTTCGATGTGGAGAAGACATCCAAGGATGATTAAGCTTATGTTTATGGAAGGCCCCGGTCTCACAGCAAACGAATTAAAATCCATAATTGCTCAAACGCCCGTGCCAGTGGAATCATCCGAATTATTAATTTATCTCCAAAACACAGAAATGTAGCTGTAGTCCCCATCATAACAGTCTCAGCACACGCCAAAAGACAAAAGGTGAAACCGCACAGAAAGCGAACACAGCCATCTGTTTTCTATCATACGATATCATTATTCATCGTAAGCAATTGGAATATTGAAACACGATTAAAACGGATGGAACGCACAGCTCACGGTGTGCACAGAGCACTTAACTCAGTAGCTCCTGCAACAAGCCGGACTTGGAATATGAGGAAACTACTACAAGGAACACTTTTTCAGGCATAGCCTTCAATGGTTCCAACCGCCTATCCACCATATTGATCGGAAGTTCCTTCTTTAGGACGTATTGAATATCAGCATGTTCCATTAATTGCACGTCCATTTCTTTAGGACATATAGAACATCAACATTGTCCATTCATTGCACGTCCATTTCTTTAGGACATATAGAACATCAACATTGTCCATTCATTGCACGTCCATTTCTTTAGGACGTATAGAACATCAACATTGTCCATTCATTGCACGTCCATTTCTTTAGGACATATAGAACATCAACATTGTCGATTCATTGCGAGTCTATTTCTTTCTTTCTTTCATCATCATCATCATCAGCCTAAGCCTGCGGGCGTAGGTGATCATGTCTCTCCACAACTTTCGATCTAACAGTTATTTATCATTTCTGTTGTTGACCTTCTGCCAAGCCATTCTCTTAAGCTGTCTGGTATCTTTTCTCTTTGCTTCCCTCTATCTCTTTGTCCCTCAATTTTCCCAGTTGTCACAATACATTTCAGCTGTTCCCTTCTCATTACATGGTCAACAAAATATGATTGTTTCTTCCTAATATTGCAAATTAGCTCTCTCTCTTTGAACTGACCTCTTTCAGAACGTTTTCATTACAATTCTTAGCTGTCCATGGTACTCTCAACATTCTTCTCTAAAACCACATTTTACAGTATCACTTACAAAATCAATATTTTTTGGGCACATCGTGAGAGGAGGAAAGTTGAAATACTAGGCTACAACTGGCAAAATATAGGGAAAGAGAAATCGTGGATGACAAAGAGAGAAAATACTAGATAGTTTGGTGTCATGGCATTGGAAACAGCCAATAACAGAACTGATAGGATGTACTGTGGATAGAAGATTGTGGAGGGACTTGATCGGCTATACCAACCGGTATGGCACATGATGATGAAATATTTATATTTGGACAATTGCAATCATAACAATTTGCCTGATCGTGTCCCGACTGAAGATCTTGTCCCGACTGAAGATCTTGTCCCGACTGAAGATCTTGTCCCGACTGAAGATCTTGTCCCGACTGAAGATCTTGTCCAGACTGAAGATCTTGTCCCGACTGACTTGTCCCGACTGAAGATCTTGTCCCGACTGAAGATCTTGTCCCGACTGAAGATCTTGTTCACAGACGTGGCACCTTTTACTGGGGTCACTTCGACGATCAGGCATAGAATATTTTTCTTGAAATGAAGGTGGCCTGGTGTGACACCGACAACATCACGCAAAAATGTGCAGTGGTACCAAAAAGATAATCACTAACACCATCTTCCATATACGCCTAACAGGGCTGGGGGGGGGGACACCTTTCCTTTCTACTTAACTTTTGAAGTGAGAGAGAGAGAGAGAGAGAGAGAGAGAGAGAGAGAGAGAGATTGTGACGTATTTAGCGGGGTTTCCTAGAAAATAAAAGAAATCAAAAGGCTTTCAAATTAAGCAAAGAGAAATGTAAAGGGCGGTTAAGACAAAATGCAAAAATAGAAATAAAGTTGGGTGAAGAGATAGAGAGTGGAAAAAATAGATGAAGCAGAAAAAGAAGGAAGAGAGAGAGAGAGAGAGAGAGAGAGAGAGAGAGAGAGAGAGAGAGAGAGAGAGAGAGAGAGAAACGAAAAAAAGAAAAATAGGGCGACGGGTAGAAATGAGAGAGAATAAATTCTTGTCATATATTATTCTGTCAGTCATTGTAGCCTGTGAGCATCGCTGTAATGCATGCTAGTTCCACGAGGCATTTTAATCCCACAGGGATGGGCCCGTCGCTTGAACGAGCAGGTCAGAGTTTGAACACGAGCGGTCAAGTCGCATGAACATTTCATCAAAACCTCGATCTGCCCGCACAATTCTAAAATAACTGATTTTTGTCCAAACAATAGAGGACCGAGTTAATCAAGCAAGAGGCAGAGGTTACCATCAAATCGATCGACAGATTTGCCAAGGAGGAAGAATCTGAGCGGATTACCCGGGGAAAAAAATAATCGGAGGAAGAAGATTGCAGAAGGAGAATCGGAGGTTCTCAAACTTTGGACTGGGAGTCATCTAAAACACGAATGTGGTAGCTTCGGTGGTGGGTTACTACTTGAACTTCAAGTGTAAACAAACAAGAGAAATCAATGTACACAAGAGGGGAGGCGACATAGAGTGGAGATGTCAGGGGAGGCGACATAGAGTGGAGATGTCAGGGAAGGCGACATATATTTATACAAGAGGGAAAGCGACATAGAATGGAGATGTCAGGGAAAGTGACATAGAGTGGAGATGTCAGGGAAGGTGACATAGATTTATACAAGAGGGAAGGCGATATAGAGTGGAGATGTCAGGGAAGGCGACATAGATTTACACAAGAGGGAAGACGACATAGAGTGGAGATGTCAGGGAAGGCGACATAGAGTGGAGATGTCAGGGAAGGCGACATAGATTTATACAAGAGGGAAGGCGACACAGAGTGGAGATGTCAGGGAAGGCGACATAGAGGGAAGATGTCAGGGAAGGCGACATAGAATGGAGATGTCAGGGAAGGCGACATAGAGTGGAGATGTCAGGGAAGGCGACAGAGAGTGGAGATGTCAGGGAAGGCGACATAGAGTGGAGATGTCAGGGAAGGCGACATAGATTTATACAAGAGGGAAGGCGACATAGATTTATACAAGAGGGAAGGCGACATAGAGTGGAGATGTCAGGGAAGGCGACATAGAGTGGAGATGTCAGGGAAGGCGACATAGATTTATACAACAGGGAAGGCGACATAGATTTAAACAAGAGGGAAGGCGACATAGAGTGGAGATGTCAGGGAAGTCGACATAGAGTGGAGATGTCAGGGAAGGCGACATAGATTTATACAAGAGGGAAGGCGACATAGATTTATACAAGAGGGAAGGCGACATAGAGTGGAGATGTCAGGGAAGGCGACATAGAGTGGAGATGTCAGGGAAGGCGACATAGATTTATACAAGAGGGAAGGCGACATAGAGTGGAGATGTCAGGGAAGGCGACATAGATTTATACAAGAGGGGAGGCAACATAGATTTATACAAGAGGGAAGGCGACATAGATTTATACAAGAGGGAAGGCGACATAGATTTATACAAGAGGGAAGGCGACATAGAGTGGAGATGTCAGGGAAGGCGACATAGAGTGGAGATGTCAGGGAAGGCGACATAGAGTAGAGATGTCAGGGAAGGCGACATAGATTTACACAAGAGGGAAGACGACATAGAGTGGAGATGTCAGGGAAGGCGACATAGATTTACACAAGAGGGAAGACGACATAGAGTGGAGATGTCAGGGAAGGCGACATAGAGTGGAGATGTCAGGGAAGGCGACATAGATATACACAAGAGGGAAGACGACATAGAGTGGAGATGTCAGGGAAGGCGACATAGATTTACACAAGAGGGAAGACGACATAGAGTGGAGATGTCAGGGAAGGCGACATAGATTTACACAAGAGGGAAGACGTCATAAAGTGGAGATGTCAGGGAAGGCGACATAGAGTGGAGATGTCAGGGAAGACGACATAGAGTGGAGATGTCAGGGAAGACGACATAGAGTGGAGATGTCAGGGAAGGTGACATAGAGTGGAGATGTCAGGGAAGACGACATAGAGTGGAGATGTCAGGGAAGACGACATAGAGTGGAGATGTCAGGGAAGGCGACATAGAGTGGAGATGTCAGGGAAGACGACATAGAGTGGAGATGTCAGGGAAGGCGACATAGAGTGGAGATGTCAGGGAAGGCGACATAGAGTGGAGATGTCAGGGAAGGTGACATAGAGTGGAGATGTCAGGGAAGACGACATAGAGTGGAGATGTCAGGGAAGACGACATAGAATGGAGATGTCAGGGAAGGCGACATAGAGTGGAGATGTCAGGGAAGGCGACATAAAGTGGAGATGTCAGGGAAGGCGACATAAAGTGGAGATGTCAGGGAAGGCGACATAAAGTGGAGATGTCAGGGAAGGTGACATAAAGTGGAGATGTCAGGGAAGGTGACATAGAGTGGAGATGTCAGAGAAGGCGACATAAAGTGGATATGTCCGGGAAGGCGACATAGAGTGGAGATGTCAGGGAAGGTGACATAAAGTGGAGATGTCAGGGAAGGTGACATAGAGTTGAGATGTCAGGGAAGGTGACATAGAGTGGAGATGTCAGGGAAGGTGACATAGATTTATACAAGAGGGAAGGCGACATAGATTTATACAAGAGGGAAGGCTACATAGATTTATACAAGAGGGAAGGCTACATAGATTTATACAAGAGGGAAGGCTACATAGATTTATACAAGAGGGAAGGTGACATAAAGTGGAGATGTCAGGGAAGGTGACATTGATTTACACAAGAGGGAAGGTGACATAGAGTGGAGATGTCAGGGAAGGTGACATTGATTTACACAAGAGGGAAGGTGATATAGAGTGGAGATGTCAGGGAAGGTGACATTGATTTACACAAGAGGGAAGGTGACATAGAGTGGAGATGTCAGGGAAGGTGACATTGATTTATACAAGAGGGAAGGTGACATAGAGTGGAGATGTCAGGGAAGGCGACATAACAGGGACATCATAGCAAAGGCGACGTAGAACGGCCGACAGAGGGAACTTAACATATAGGGAACATCACAACGGATGCGACATAACGGTGAAATCATAGGGAAGGAGATATCAGAGGGAAGACGACATAAAGTGGCATAAGAGAGAAGTCGACATGGAGAAGACATAAGAGCGATGGCGATATTGAGACGACATAAGAGAGATGGCGACATGGAGACGACATAAGAGAGATGGCGACATGGAGACGACATAAGAGAGATGGCGACATGGAGACGACATAAGAGAGATGGCGACATGGAGACGACATAAGAGAGATGGCGACATGGAGACGACATAAGAGAGATGGCGACATGGAGACGACATCAGAGAGATAGCGACATGGAGACGACATAAGAGAGATGGCGACATGGAGACGACATAAGAGAGATGGCGACATGGAGACGACATCAGAGAGAAGGCGATATTGAGACGACGTCAGAGAGATGGCGACATGGAGACGACATAAGAGAGATGGCGACATGGAGACGACATAAGAGAGATGGCAACATGGAGACGACATAAAAGAGATGGCAACATGGAGACGACATCAGAGAGATGGCGACATGGAGACGACATAAGAGAGGTGGCGACATGGAGACGACATAAGAGAGATGGCAACATGGAGACGACATCAGAGAGATGGCGACATGGAGACGACATAAGAGAGATGGCAACATGGAGACGACATCAGAGAGATGGCGACATGGAGACGACATAAGAGAGATGGTGACATGGAGACGACATCAGAGAGATGGCGACATGGAGACGACATAAGAGAGATGGCAACATGGAGACGACATCAGAGAGATGGCGACATGGAGACGACATAAGAGAGATGGCAACATGGAGACGACATCAGAGAGATGGCGACATGGAGACGACATAAGAGAGATGGCGACATGGAGACGACATAAGAGAGATGGCAACATGGAGACGACATCAGAGAGATGGCGACATGGAGACGACATAAGAGAGGTGGCGACATGGAGACGACATAAAAGAGATGGCGACATAGAGACGACATCAGAGAGATGGCGACATGGAGACGACATCAGAGAGATGGCGACATGGAGACGACATCAGAGAGATAGCGACATGGAGACGACATCAGAGAGATGGCGACATGGAGACGACATAAAAGAGATAGCGACATGGAGACGACATCAGAGAGATGGCGACATGGAGACGACATAAAAGAGATAGCGACATGGAGACGACATCAGAGAGATGGCGACATGGAGACGACATCAGAGAGATGGTGACATGGAGACGACATCAGAGAGATGGTGACATGGAGACGACATCAGAGAGATGGTGACATGGAGACGACATCAGAGAGATGGTGACATGGAGACGACATCAGAGAGATGGTGACATGGAGACGACATCAGAGAGATAGCGACATGGAGACGACATCAGAGAGATGGTGACATGGAGACGACATCAGAGAGATGGTGACATGGAGACGACATCAGAGAGATGGTGACATGGAGACGACATCAGAGAGATAGCGACATGGAGACGACATCAGAGAGATGGTGACATGGAGACGACATCAGAGAGATGGCGACATGGAGACGACATCAGAGAGATAGCAACATGGAGACGACATCAGAGAGATGGCGACATGGAGACGACATCAGAGAGATAGCGACATGGAGACGACATCAGAGAGATGGCGACATGGAGACGACATCAGAGAGATAGCGACATGGAGACGACATCAGAGAGATGGTGACATGGAGACGACATCAGAGAGATAGCAACATGGAGACGACATCAGAGAGATGGCGACATGGAGACGACATCAGAGAGATAGCGACATGGAGACGACATCAGAGAGATGGTGACATGGAGACGACATCAGAGAGATGGTGACATGGAGACGACATCAGAGAGATGGTGACATGGAGACGACATCAGAGAGATGGTGACATGGAGACGACATCAGAGAGATGGTGACATGGAGACGACATCAGACAGATAGCGACATGGAGACGACATCAGAGAGATGGTGACATGGAGACGACATCAGAGAGATAGCGACATGGAGACGACATCAGAGAGATGGTGACATGGAGACGACATCAGAGAGATGGTGACATGGAGACGACATCAGAGAGATGGTGACATGGAGACGACATCAGAGAGATGGTGACATGGAGACGACATCAGAGAGATGGCGACATGGAGACGACATCAGAGAGATGGTGACATGGAGACGACATCAGAGAGATGGTGACATGGAGACGACATCAGAGAGATGGTGACATGGAGACGACATCAGAGAGATAGCGACATGGAGACGACATCAGAGAGATAGCGACATGGAGACGACATCAGAGAGATGGCGAAATTGAGACTACATAAGAGAGATGGCGACATGGAGACGACATAAGAGAGATGGTGACATGGAGACGACATCAGAGAGATGGCGACATGGAGACGACATCAGAGAGATGGTGACATGGAGACGACATAAGAGAGATGGCAACATGGAGACGACATCAGAGAGATGGTGACATGGAGACGACATCAGAGAGATGGCGACATGGAGACGACATCAGAGAGATGGCGACATGGAGACGACATCAGAGAGATGGCGACATGGAGACGACATCAGAGAGATGGTGACATGGAGACGACATCAGAGAAATGGCGACATGGAGACGACATCAGAGAAATGGCGACATGGAGACGACATCAGAGAGATGGTGACATGGAGACGACATCAGAGAGATGGTGACATGGAGACGACATCAGAGAGATGGTGACATGGAGACGACATCAGAGAGAAGGTGACATGGAGACGACATCAGAGAGATGGTGACATGGAGACGACATCAGAGAGATGGTGACATGGAGACGACATAAGAGAGATGGTGACATGGAGACGACATAAGAGAGATAGTGACATGGAGACGACATAAGAGAGATGGTGACATGGAGACGACATCAGAGAGATGGCGAAATTGAGACTACATAAGAGAGATGGTGACATGGAGACGACATCAGAGAGATGGTGACATGGAGACGACATCAGAGAGATGGCGAAATTGAGACTACATAAGAGAGATGGTGACATGGAGACGACATCAGAGAGATGGTGACATGGAGACGACATCAGAGAGATGGTGACATGGAGACGACATCAGAGAAATGGTGACATGGAGACGACATCAGAGAAATGGCGAAATTGAGACTACATAAGAGAGATGGTGACATGGAGACGACATCAGAGAGATGGTGACATGGAGACGGCATCAGAGAGATGGTGACATGGAGACGACATCAGAGAGATGGCGACATGGAGACGACATCAGAGAGGTGGCGACATGGAGACGACATCAGAGAGATGGTGACATGGAGACGACATCAGAGAGGTGGCGACATGGAGACGACATCAGAGAGATGGTGACATGGAGACGACATCAGAGAGATGGCGACATGGAGACGACATCAGAGAGATGGCGACATGGAGACGACATCAGAGAGGTGGCGACATGGAGACGACATCAGAGAGATGGTGACATGGAGACGACATCAGAGAGATGGTGACATGGAGACGACATCAGAGAGATGGTGACATGGAGACGACATCAGAGAGATGGTGACATGGAGACGACATCAGAGAGATGGCGACATGGAGACGACATCAGAGAGATGGTGACATGGAGACGACATCAGAGAGATGGCGACATGGAGACGACATCAGAGAGATGGTGACATGGAGACGACATCAGAGAGATGGCGACATGGAGACGACATCAGAGAGATGGCGACATGGAGACGACATCAGAGAGATGGTGACATGGAGACGACATCAGAGAGATGGTGACATGGAGACGACATCAGAGAGATGGTGACATGGAGACGACATCAGAGAGATGGTGACATGGAGACGACATCAGAGAGATGGTGACATGGAGACGACATCAGAGAGATGGTGACATGGAGACGACATCAGAGAGATGGTGACATGGAGACGACATTAGTGAGGTGGTGACATGGAGACGACATAAGAGAGATGGCAACATGGAGACGACATCAGAGAGATGGTGACATGGAGACGACATCAGAGAGATGGCGACATGGAGACGACATCAGAGAGATGGTGACATGGAGACGACATCAGAGAGATGGTGACATGGAGACGACATCAGAGAGATGGTGACATGGAGACGACATCAGAGAAATGGCGACATGGAGACGACATCAGAGAAATGGCGACATGGAGACGACATCAGAGAGATGGTGACATGGAGACGACATCAGAGAAATGGCGACATGGAGACGACATCAGAGAAATGGCGACATGGAGACGACATAAGAAAGATGGCGACATGGAGACGACATAAGAGAAAAGGCGACATGGAGACGACATCAGAGAGATGGCGACAAAGAGACGACATCAGAGAAAAGGCGACATGGAGACGACATCAGAAAGATGGCGACAAAGAGACGACATAAGAGAAAAGGCGACATGGAGACGACATAAAAAAGGTGGCGACATGGAGACGACACCAGAGAGATGGCGATGACATCAGAGAGATGGTGACATGGAGACATTATCAGAGAGATGGCGACTTGGAGACGCCACCAGAGAGATGGCGACGACATCAGAGAGATGGCGACATGGAGACATTATCAGAGAGATGGCGACTTGGAGACGCCACCAG
This sequence comes from Megaustenia siamemsis, assembly GCA_032433765.1. Classification (NCBI taxonomy): domain Eukaryota; kingdom Metazoa; phylum Mollusca; class Gastropoda; order Stylommatophora; family Ariophantidae; genus Megaustenia; species Megaustenia siamemsis. Next base: position 104,675,649 of record JAVIAB010000139.1, on the reverse strand, counting down.
AGAGATGGCGACGACATCAGAGAGATGGCGACATGGAGACGACATCAGAGAGATGGCGACGACATCAGAGAGGTGGCGACATGGAGACGCCACCAGAGAGGTGGCGACGACATCAGAGAGATGGCGACATGGAGACGCCACCAGAGAGGTGGCGACGACATCAGAGAGATGGCGACATGGAGACGCCACCAGAGAGGTGGCGACGACATCAGAGAGATGGCGACATGGAGACGCCACCAGAGAGGTGGCGACGACATCAGAGAGATGGCGACATGGAGACGCCACCAGAGAGGTGGCGACGACATCAGAGAGATGGCGACATGGAGACGCCACCAGAGAGGTGGCGACGACATCAGAGAGATGGCGACATGGAGACGACATCAGTGGGATGGCGACATGGTACTCGTTTTAAATGAGTACTAGGTTCACCCAGTTTTAAATGAATATTAGATTCACCCAGTTATATGTAAGTACATGTACTAGATTCATGCAGTTTTAAATGAGTACTAGATTCACCCACTGTTAGATACGTACTAGATTCACGCAGTCTTAAATAAGTACTAGATTCATCCAGTCTTAAATTGGTCCTAGTTTCAGTCTAAAATGGGTCCTAGGTTCACCCAATCTTAAATGAGTACAAGGTTCACCCAGTTTTAAATGAGTAAAAAAATCCACCCAGTGTTAAATGAGTACAAGATTCTTGCAGTCTTAATTGAGTACTAGATTCATTCAGTCTTTAATGTGTCCTAGATTCAGTCTTAAATGGGTCCTAGGTTCACCGAGTCTTAAATGAGTACTAGATTCACCCAGTCTTAAATAAGTACTCGATTCATCCAGCCTTAAATGGGTCCTAGGTTCAGTCTTAAATGGGTCCTAGGTTCACCCAGTCTTAAATGAGTACAAGGTTCACCCAGTCTTAAATGAGTACTAGGTTCACCCAGGGTTAAATGAGTGCAAGGTTCACCCAGTCTTAAATGAGTACTAGATTCACCCAGTGTTAAATGAGTACTAGGTTCACCCAGGGTTAAATGAGTACAAGGGTCACCCAGTCTTAAATGAGTACTAGATTCACCCAGTGTTAAATGAGTATTAGGTTCACCCAGTCTTAAATGAGTACTAGGTTCACCCAGTCTTAAATGATTACTAGATTCATCCATGTTTTCCCATAATCTCTTCGAAGCCTCTGTTGACTGATCCTACCTTAGCATTTAGGTCTCCCATCAAGATTATAATATCCTTATATACATATGTATTAATAATACGTTTAAGTCATCCTTACAGGAAGTAAAAGTATATAGATGGGCAGATGTAGCTTCTGATCATCATCTTCTGTTAGCCAAACTTAAAATTAAATTAAAAAGGTATACTACAACGAATAAGGGAAGAAAGTATTTAAATGTAGGGTTTCTTAAAGAACAAGGAATTAAAGATAAATTCGCAGTCACAATATCAAACAAATACCAAGTCCTCCAACAACTAGAAAATACAATAAATATAGAAGTGCATTGGAAACAGGTAAAAGATATATGGAAAGAGACATGCGAAGAAACACTAGGGAAAAGAGAACGCCAGGATAAGGCATGGATGACAGCAGAGACCCTGGATACAATTAAAGAAAGAAAGAACAAGAAAGCAGACATAAATAAAAGCAAAACGAGAAGTAATAAAGCCAAGACACAGGAGCTTACACAGAGGTGAACAAAGAAGTGAGAAGATGCATTAAAAGGGATAAGAGGAAATATATAGATGAACTAGCTAAAGAGGCAGAAGAAGCAGCAAATAAAGGGAATATGAAAGAACTGTACAACAGCACAAAGAAATTAGGTGGAAAATACAAACAGATCAACGCCTTTATCAAAGATAAGAAAGGAAATCTGCTTAGTAATATAAGGGAACAAATGGAGAGATGGAAAGAGCACTTTGAAGAACTTTTGAACAGACCCGGCTCAAATAATCCTCCAGATATTCTACCAGCAGAAGAAGAGTTACACGTTAACTGTGGAAAACCAAGTAAAGAAGAAATAATGAATGTCATCAAACTATTAAAAGATGGTAAAGCAACAGGACCAGATGAAATTCCTTCAGAAGCCATCAAAGCAGATATTAACACCTCTACCAAGATGTTACATGATCTATTGGATAAAATTTGGGAGAGGGAAGAAATACCTAAAGACTGGAGAGAAGGTTATATGATCAAACTACCAAATAAAGAAAGTTTACAGGAGTGCACAAATTATAGGGGAATTATGCTACTATCAGTGCCAGGAAAAATATTAGGCTGAATCATTCTGGAGAGACTAAAGGAGGCCATAGAGAAAAATTTGAGATATGAACAAGCAGGCTTTAGGAAGAACAGATCATGTGCTGATCAAATAACTACTCTACGTATAATAGTTGAACAAAGTTTAGAACTAAAATCCCCACTTTATATTGGATTCATAGATTACGAAAAGGCATTTGATAGTTTAGACAGAAGAATGCTTTGGAAGTTGCTGAGTCATTACGGAATCCCCATAAAGTTTATTAACCTGATAAAAACAATGTATGAAGGAACAAAATGTAGTGTGGTGCATGAAGGGCAGCTTACAGAAGCATTTGAAATAAGAACAGGAGTAAGGCAAGGATGCCTGCTGTCTCCATTTCTCTTTCTACTGGCCATAGATTAGATTATGAAAATAACTCAAAACAACAGAAATGGGATCCAGTGGTCACTGACCAAACAACTTGATGATTTAGACTTCGCTGATGACATAGCTCTCCTATCACACAACCATCAACAGATGCAGGATAAAATGAGCATAGTTGATGAGAGATCACAACAGCTAGGGCTGAAGATTAATAGAGATAAGACCAACATTATGAGAATTAATGCAGTTGGCAATAACCAAATAAAACTAGGAGAAATACCTCTACTAGACGTTCAATCTTACATATATCTGGGCAGTAATATAGATAAAGAGGGAGGAACAGAAAATGATACCAAATAAGGATATCAAAAGCAAGAGGAGCTTTCATTGCACTGGGAAACATATGGAAATCCAAAGAAATTAGGCTAAATACAAAAATAAAAATTTTCAACTCAAATGTTAAGTCGGTCCTATTATATGGCTGTGAAACATGGAGAATAACAAAATTGACAATCACGAAGGTACAGACTTTCATTAATGGAAGCTTGCGCAGAATAAAGGGATGGAAATGGCAGGACAAAGTCACTAACATAGAATTATGGAAATGTACCGGTCAAATACCAGTGGATAAAGAGATACAGCGAAGACGATGGCGATGGATAGGACACACACTACGGAAGCCAACTGAGAGTATTACACAACAGGCCATTTTTGGAATCCCCAGGGAAAAGACAAAGAGGAAGACCAAGGAATTCTTGGAGAAGACAGATAGAAGCAGAGATGAAAAGATGGGGAAGACATGGAATGATCTTAAAAGAATTGCAAAAAACAGAACGACTTGGAAAGTGTTTGTTGAAGACCTATGCTCCACTGGGAGCTAAAAGGTAGAAGAAGAAGGAGATTCATCCAGTCTTAAACGAGTACTAGGTTCTCCCAGTGTTAAATGAGTACTAGATTCATCCAGTGTTAAATGGGTTCTAGGTTCAGACTTAAATGGGTCCTAGTTTCACCCAGTCTTAAATGGGTACTAGATTTATCCAGTCTTAAATGAGTGTTAGGTTCACTCAGTCTTAAATAGGTACTAGGTTTATACAGCCTTAACTGGGTACCACGTTCACGAAGTTCACGTTAAATAGATACTAGGTTCACCCATTCTTAAATGGGTTCTAGGTTCACCCAGGCTTAAATGAGTATTAGCTTCACCCTACCTAAAATAAGTATCAGAAAATAATTCTTTAAGAAATCAAAGACGGCACCAGCAGATTCGATAAGAATAATTGAACAAATGTGGCGATGGAATGTACTGTACTGTACAGGGTGTCCACAAAACTGCTTCCTGATTTTAGTTATAGAATCAAAACTTATTAGCACATGTTTATATCTACAGTGACCTCAGATACATTAACTGAACCAATTGTTCATTTCTATTCCACAAACTCAGCAATTTTCTCAACAAAAACATCCCAAACTGTTGGATTGGTCGAGTCAGACAGAATTATTTAAAAAAAAAAAGACAAATTCAGGTATTTTGTAAGTAGCTTCCGAGATCACGGGATCTAACAGTTTTTAATTTTTTTTTTCTAAGCAAAGAAAGGCAGATACAATTCCCATCATAGCAGCTACAGCACATGCTAAAAGACATAAGGCCAAGCGGTACCGAAAGTGGACGCAACTGAACTGACTATCGTCATACAATATCATCATTCATCGTAAGAAATCGGAATATCAAGACACGATCCAGATTAAGAAACAAAAAAAACATAGCTCAAGGTGTCCACAGAACACTGAACTCAGTAGCTGCGGCTGCAAGCTGGACTTGGAATATGAGGAAACTGCAACAAGGAACACTTTTCAGACTGAGCCTCAAGGGTTCCTGCCGCCTATCCGCCGTATTGACCGGAAGTCAGAGTGTATCCACTATCAGCAGTCTAGGATGATCTGCAGGAAAGTATCAGTGGTGACGGAGACTAGATCATGTTGGATATGCTACAGAGAGTCTGGTACAGGTTATCTTCGATGGTTGCTGAGGCGCGCGTCGTTTGTGTGTGATACCAACTGAGACCAGATGAAACTTGATGACTTTGTACTATTACACTACACTACACTACACTACACTACACTACACTACACTGCACTGCACTGCACTGCACTACACTTCACTAAACAACACTACACTGCACTGTACTACACTGCACTGCACTGTACTGCACTACACTACACTACACTACACTACACTACACTACACTACACTACACAAACACTACACTACACTACACACACAACACTACACTACACTACACTACACTACACTACACTGCACTGCACTGCACTACACTTCACTAAACAACACTACACTGCACTGTACTACACTGCACTGCACTGTACTGCACTACACACTACACTACACTACACTACACTACACAAACACTACACTACACAAACACTACACTACACTACACAAACACTACACTACACTACACTACACTACACTACACTACACTACACTACACAAACACTGCACTACACAAACACTACACTACACTACACAAACACTGCACTATACAAACACTACATTACACTATACTATCCTATCTTACGATATGCTAAGTTTTACTGCCCTATGTTCATTCTATAGTATGCTGTGTTGTACTAAAACACACACACTCACACACACACACACACATACACAAATAAGAATAAATATAAACAGAGATTCAAACTCACCAAGGTCATGGACACATGTGATGACGACACTGTCCGTGACTCGATCACAACGAGACTTGACTACTTCACCATCACACTGTTTGCCTAGAACAAGCTACATTATCGCCGCCCGGGTCGTAGTGCAACCAACCTGTCCGAGATTTGAGCCGGCTAGAATGTACAATCTACACTGCAAGACTTGTATATTTATACAGTCAATATTAGGCAGGTCTGACAGTAACTTAAGGATGTAACATCTGCAGTGTCTCGTATAATTTACATGAAAATTATATCTAAACTGTTCTTGAATCGTATAAAGACTGAAGCGAAACACATAGTTCGCTGTATGTCATTAAAAAAATAAATTTCATTATTTAAAATATTAGCCAAGATTTTAATATAGTATTCATTCGGTACTATAGGAAACATCAGTGATTAGTGCGACACATACTTCTTTGTTCTATTATTCCATGTTTATAAAACGTGCAGTAGCAGGAATCATCAAACAGAACGAGGTTAAGACATTTCAGTGAATACCTGCGATCTTTTACGGCAAGGACCTGCAGACAGAGATCAGGTAACACGTTTGTGGACAAAACACCCGCAAATTCGATCTGCCCATTTGCTACCGCAGGTGTTTGTTGGTGTAGAACGATTTCTGGGGAGATCGAAGAGATTGGAGAAGTGGGTTCTGTCGTCTAGGACAAAGCTACTCCACGCACATTCCACAAACCAAACATTCATAACACAAACTTAATACAGTTGATCGCACAAACACAAGAGGGTCGTGCAGTTTGATTATTTATTATATTAATGCAGGACAATATAAAGGACTGGCTAGATTTACATCAATATAGTCTGAATAATCACGTGACCTAGGTTTTTGGATTTAGAAATGGGTAGGAGCTGTGTCGGTGCGACCTTCACTGAGGAACATATAAGGCGTGACAGCAGTTGAATGTGAAAGACCACTCCACATAGTGTTTTATAGATTGAAAGGATAAAGAGTGGCCTAGGCCATTCAAATTTACTTCTAAAACACAGCAGCAGCGTAGCTTCGATTGCAACAACCTCGGTTAAGACACGTATCGAGCACCCCCTCCCTAAACCTGGTTTTTAAAATTATTTCTATTTTAGCAAAAAATGATTTTCCTCTAAAGAATTAATCGCCCGGACAGGCCCTGTCACCCACGCCACGCCTCTACTAACGGTACCTCATGACTGTGTCAGAGCACTTTAACCACATCACATTAGCGATCCCAAAACAAACACAACACCTTTAGTCAAAGTCGTGCCTGAGAACAAAGCTTCATTGAAGCCTATACGAGACTCCTATGCTTCATCTTGTTGTCACGCAGATTGTTTTTATTCTTCTTACCGTCCAGTTCAGTCTTATCTATTTGTCACGTAGGTTCTGTTTTTCCTCTCTTTATCGTGGACTCTTGATGTTCCAGCATTTTAATCCAAATATATTTTTGGTATATCCGGACAGACTGGCCCATCTCCGGGTACTAGGATCCCCTGTTATATCATCGCAAGCCTACACCATTATTCTAATTCTGACAGCCCAAGTACATCGGAGAACATGGTGATCTTGTGACTAATGTGAGAAGTGCACAATAAAATGGTGTGGGCACGTATCTCGAGCGTCTGATATAGCAAAGATCATTTGTCAAGGATTATGATAGGAGATAACAGGACAGTATGGACAGAAAGAGATGGGAAGATAACATCAAAGAATTGACAGGCCTCGACATTGCAGACTTTCAACTTTGACAAAAGTTAGAGAAATTGATTGACGCTGTCAGTAAGCAACGACCTCTAAGATAATGAGAGAAGAAGAAAGGAGGAGGAGGTGAAGAAGAAGGAGGAGGAGGTGAAGAAGAAGGAGGAGGAGGGGATGAAGGAGGAGGAGAATGAGGAGAAGGAGGAGAAGGGGATGAAGGAGGAGGAGAATGAGGAGAAGGGGGAGGAGAAGGAGAAGGAGGAGGTGGAGGTGGAGGAAGAGGAAAAGGAGGCGGAGGAGGAGAAGGTGGTGGAGAAAGTGTAGGAGGAGAAGGCGGAGGAGGAGGAGGAGAAGGAGTAAAGGAGGAGAAGGAGGAGGAGAAGGCGGAGGAGGAGGTGGGGAAGGAGGCAAAGGAGGAGGAGGAGAAGGCGGAGGAGGAGGAGTAGGAGAAGGAGGTGAGGAAAAGTAGGAAGAAGAGAAGGGGGAGGAGGAGAAGAAGAAGGAGGAGGAGAAGAAGATGGTGGAGGAGAAGAAGATGAAGGAGGAGGAGAATAAGAAGAGAGGAGGAGGAGAAGAAGAAGAGGAAGAAGAAGAAGAAGAAGAGGAAGAAGAAGGAGGAGGATGAGAAGGAGGATGAGAAGGAGGAGGAGGAGGAGGAGAATAAGAAGAGGGAGAAAGAAGAAGAAGAAGGAGAAGAAGAAGAGAAGAAGAAGGAGGAGGAGGAGAAAGAGTAAAGGAGGAGAAGGAGGAGGAGAAGGCGGAGGAGGAGGTGGGGAAGGAGGCAAAGGAGGAGGAGGAGAAGGCGGAGGAGGAGGAGTAGGAGAAGGAGGTGAGGAAAAGTAGGAAGAAGAGAAGGGGGAGGACAAATAGGAAGACAAGGGGGAGGAGGAGAAGAAGATGGAGGAGGAGAAGAAGATGGAGGAGGAGAAGAAGATGAAGGAGGAGGAGAATAAGAAGAGGGAGGAGGAGAAGAAGAAGAGGAAGAAGAAGTGGAAGAGGAGGAGGATGAGAAGGAGGATGAGAAGGAGGAAGAGGAGGAGGAGAATAAGAAGAGGAGAAGGAGAAGAAGAAGTGGAAGAAGAGGAAGAAGAGGAAGAAGAAGGAGGAGGATGAGAAGGAGGATGAGAAGGAGGAGGAGGAGGAGGAGAATAAGAAGAGGGAGGAGGAGAAGAAGAAGAGGAAGAAGAAGTGGAAGAAGAGGAAGAAGAAGGAGGAGGATGAGAAGGAGGATGAGAAGGAGGAGGAGGAGGAGAATAAGAAGAGGGAGAAGGAGAAGAAGAGAAAGAAGAAGTGGAAGAAGAAGGAGGAGGAGGAGGAGGAGGAGGAGGAGAATAAGGAGGAGGTGGATGAGGGGGAAGAAGAAGAAGAAGAAGGAGAAGAAGGAGAAGAAGGAGGGGGAGAAGTAGGAGAAGAAGAAGGAGAAGAAGGAGGGGGAGAAGTAGGAGAAGAAGAAGGAGAAGAAGGAGGGGAGAAGTAGGAGAAGAAGAAGGAGAAGAAGGAGGGGGAGAAGTAGGGAGAAGGAGAAGAAGAAGGAGAAGAAGGAGAAGAAGAAGGAGAAGAAGGAGAAGAAGGAGAAGAAGGAGAAGAGGAAGAAGAAGGAGAAGAGGAAGAAGAAGGAGAAGAAGGAGAAGAGGAAGAAGAAGGAGAAGAGGAAGAAGAAGGAGAGAGGAAGAAGAAGGAGAAGAGGAAGAAGAAGGAGAAGAAGGAGAAGAGGAAGAAGAAGGAGAAGAGGAAGAAGAAGGAGAAGAGGAAGAAGAAGGAGAAGGAGAAGAAGGAGAAGAAGGAGAAGAGGAAGAAGAAGGAGAAGAAGGAGAAGAGGAAGAAGAAGGAGAAGAAGGAGAAGAGGAAGAAGAAGGAGAAGAAGGAGAAGAGGAAGAAGAAGGAGAAGAAGGAGAAGAGGAAGAAGAAGGAGAAGAAGGAGAAGAGGAAGAAGAAGGAGAAGAAGGAGAAGAAGGAGAAGGAGAAGGAGAAGGAGAAGAAGGAGAAGAAGAAGGAGAAGAAGGAGAAGAAGGAGAAGAAGAAGGAGAAGGAGAAGAAGGAGAAGAGGAAGAAGAAGGAGAAGAAGGAGAAGAGGAAGAAGAAGGAGAAGAAGGAGAAGAGGAAGAAGAAGGAGAGAAGGAGAAGAGGAAGAAGAAGGAGAAGAAGAAGGAGAAGAGGAAGAAGAAGAGAAGAAGGAGAAGAGGAAGAGAAGGAGAAGAGGAAGAAGAAGGAGAAGAGGAAGAAGAAGGAGAAGAGGAAGAAGAAGAGAAGAAGGAGAAGAGGAAAGAAGAAGGAGAAGAGGAAGAAGAAGGAGAAGAGGAAGAAGAAGGAGAAGAGGAAGAAGAAGGAGAAGAAGGAGAAGAGGAAGAAGAAGGAGAAGAAGGAGAAGAGGAAGAAGAAGGAGAAGAAGGAGAAGAGGAAGAAGAAGGAGAAGGAGGAGAAGAGGAAGAAGAAGGAGAAGAAGGAGAAGAGGAAGAAGAAGGAGAAGAAGGAGAAGAGGAAGAAGAAGGAGAAGAAGGAGGAAGGAGAAGGAGAAGAGGAAGAAGGAGAAGTAGAAGGAGAAGAAGAAGAGAAGTGGAAGAAGAAGGAGAAGAAGGAGAAGAGGAAGAAGAAGGAGAAGAAGGAGAAGAGGAAGAAGAAGGAGAAGAAGAGAAGGGAAGAAGAGGAGAAGAAGGAGAAGAGGAAGAAGAAGGAGAAGAAGGAAAAGAGAAGAAGAAGGAGAAGAAGGAGAAAGAGGAAGAAGAAGGAGA